>JAEIIL010004819.1:0-18816 GCA_018905715.1 Drosophila lini | reverse complement strand
TTATTATTATTATTTTTTTGTTTGTTTTGTTTTTGCTTGTAACTTTTATTTATTATTAATTTAAATTTTTTGTTTGTTTTTGTTTGTATTTTTTGACTACATTATTATTACGCCTGATCGTCCGAGCCAGAACCGTCATCATTATCATCATCGTCATCTGCAGAGGGAAATAGAGGAAAATGAGGGATTAGTCAAGGGTTTGGACGCAAAAAAGACTTCAAACTCACCATCGCACTCGATGTCATCCTCCTCGCCATCATAGGGTATGTCGTATTCGTCGCTCTCGATTTCACTGTCGCCCTCGATGATTTCCTCCAGAGCCTCTTCCTCATCGGAATCGCCATCGGCGGCGGCGGCCTTCTTGGCTTTCTTTGATTCTGCGGATTTGGCCTGGAAAAGAGGGAATAGAGAAAATGGCAATCGGAAAAGTTAGTAAAGGTTCGTGTTGGTGATAACAGCCCGCCCTGTGTGTGCGCCCAACTCAAACCCACACATCTCCTTGATCAAGGGCATCCCCAATCGCACTCCCAGTCCTCCAAGTCCCGTGTGCGTGTATACATATAGTCATAAAATGTATATTTTCAGCCCACAAAAACAGGCAGCAACGAAAATCGTTATTTTCGCCGTAAAAAAACATTTGAAAAATGCGCGCGCCAATGTAATTCGCTGCGGCAAAGAGAAATAACGAGCGGATAGCGAGAGAGCCACCGAGAGCGAATTACAAGTGCAGCCGCGTTACATCGGAGTATATATTTACTAGGCGGCATATTTACTACATAATGGAAAAAACAATAAGCGACGCCGACGCCGGCAGCGACATATGTATCCGCATCCGTGAGATACGAAACGAGACCAGCCAAGCCAAGCGTGCCAGCAGCAAGAGAGAGGGAGAGTGGCAGTGAGAGATAGAGAGCAACGGAGAGAGCGTCCCATCGGCCGAAGGAAACTGTACCTGAGAACGCGTCACGACACAGCAGTTGCATGAATGAATCTCTCTCACTCTCTCACGCGCCAGCTGCTGCAGCGGGAAAAAGGCGCAAAACAACAAGAAATTAACAACAACAACTGGCATGCGTGGGTTCAACTCTGCTGGCCAACCAACAACAAGGTATATAGCCTAGCAGCAGCGGCAGCATGCCCCGGTATATAGGCGGTCACGTTCCCAAGTCAAAGAGTAGCCCGCAATACATGGCCACTTACTATTTACCAGACTGTTACAAAGCGGAAAACATGCTCGCTGTGGAAATATGTGCAAAATGAAAAGCAGTCGGGCGAATTCTCCCCCCTTTTCCCATATTTCCCATATTCCATTATTTCGCTTACAGCATAAGTCACGAGACCAAGGCATTCGAGTAATGTGCAATTACGAGCGGAAAAAACAGGGTCATGCAGGATAAGGCGGATCTTGCAGATACAATATAAACAGAAATAGTAAGAGATACTTTTAGTGTTGAAAAAAGCTAGATAGCTTAAGTATCTATAAACCGAATAAGATATTATAGATACATTTAAATAGGATCAGATACTTTACAAAGGATTGTTTTCTAATGAACTTTAACAAAAATGCTCTTCAGCAAGAATTAAAAATAAATACAATTTTTAGAAAGAAAATTAAAGGAAAAACATGTAAGGAAGATTGAACAAGCGAAAATCTACTTCAGCAAAAGTGAAGAGACATAAAGATAACATTTTAGAAGGAAGTTTACTCAAGGGGGAATGAATACAACCTTCCAGAAGAAACCTTCAGGAGGAAGTTTCCTTAACGAAGAATAAATACAATGTATTAGGAAGAACGAAAACTTCCTAAAGGAAGCTGAATGGAAATCATCGGCAATATAAAGTAACGAAAACAACCTTTCAGATGGAAGCTAAATGGAAATCTACTTTGAAAATAACAACGGAATAAATACATCGAGTCAAATATGTATTTTTCTAATCTAATCTAGTCGCAAATAGCTCTCATTCCCCTCTTACAATATATACAAATTAATTAATTGTGCCTTTCCATCTCAACTACACTCTCTCGTTAAGAAAGAAAAAGTATCTAGAACCATGCGACACCCTGTAAAACTGTCTTGTTTTATGTACCAAAATAAATACGCATAAAGCAGAGCAGGAAAAAAGTGAAAGATAAATGTAAGCACAAACGCAAACAGACAAACGGACCCCGTGGTATGTATACAAATTACGAGGGAGAGAGCGGGGAAGAAAGACAGAGAGAGCAGAACGTTCAAACCGAGAGAGGTGAGAGTTGGAAAGAGTGTGGCAGAGAGAGAGAGCGCGCTCCCGTTAAACTGTACATTTTTATTTCGAGTTTGAGTTTTGAGAATCGAGAACTGCTTGATTTGCCAATTTATCTGTCTTACTAACCCAAACTATATGTTATTTTTATCAAGAAATGTGCTTTTTGATTATGGAATGCGACAGCCAGAGACCCCCCGAAAACCGCGTGCTCTTTGGGGCATTCAGAAGCGGGGAAAACATGACATGAGTAATTTACCGGCCGGCAATGTATGTTTTCATTGAGAGAGTGCATTGGCATCGCCAAAGCGGCAATAAGGCCAAGAGTCCGCGCTCTAGCTACAATATCTATAGCTTCTATTTGCCGTTTTTCCCCATCAGGTTATCTGTATCTTATTGCGGCCTTTGTAATACTTTTCTTTGCTGCGACACGTCAATGTTAATGCTAATGACCTGCTCTAGTGCGCTCCCCAAAGTTGATTAAAAATACATTATCCGCCCGTTCCCACCCTGCTGAACACCGAGTAACTGTACTCGCGCGGTCCTCTAACCTCGATTTGAACCTAACAACAATAATCTTTGATTAGTGGCTCGCAATCATCTTGGTTAATCGTAAACAACACACTAACAAATCTACGAGAGAGAGGCCCCACTCTCTCCAGCTCGGCTCCCGCTCTCTTCGCTCTGTATCTTTTAGGTATATAAGCCACTGCGAGAGTGCGCGCGGTTGAAAAACGTGTGTATATCTATTTCTAGAATTTTTCCCGCATGGAAAGTGGAACTCGCCAGCAAGTGAATCATTTTTGGGGATTCAAAAGCGCGTAAACAAAACCCAAACTGCCTTCGATTGGCGCGCGCGATCGATAAGGTACTTACTTCTGCTGGCCTCTTGGTGCCTTTCACTGATTCCTTTGCGGGGGCAGCGGCGGCGGCGGCGTCGGCGGCATCCTCGCCGTCCTTTGCCGTTCCGTTGTCGGCCGCATCGCCGGCGGCGTCGGCAGCGGCTGCCTTATCCTCGGCGGCCACCTTCGCTTTGAGATCGTCCTTGACGGCGGCCACATCCTCCGCCGCCACCTTCTCCACGGCCACATCGCCGTTGTTCTGTTGTTCTGTGGCTGCCGACATTCTGTTGTGTGGTTAGTTTGTTGTTGTTCCGGAACTGGGTATTAACCGATCGGGAGCGATTTGCTTATTGCTGTCGTGAAGAACAGAGGGAATTTTGGTTGTGTTTCGACAGTCGCTTGACAAGAAACCAGCGCAAGTATCCGGAGGATGCGACAGAGAAAGATCCAAAACGCACGAAGCACACAAACACACTGGCTGCGGCTCAGCTGCGGCCCGTCTATTTAAGCACTCTCGCTCGCCGAGCGCGGCTCGCTATGCGCTCTCTCGCTCCCTCTCTCTCGCCCTCTCCTTCGCTCGCGAGCGCGCTGCTGCGGCTCTCTCTCCCACGCCAGCACCGCACCAATGCAATACACTGAAAAACCGCCGCGGCATTTGTACAGCCGCAGTCGGTGGCGGCAGCGCAGAGAGAAGACAACAACAACATCAGCAGCAGCAGCGCCCTCTGGCCAGCGAAAGATTTTGGAAATATTTTGCAGTGATTTCTTGTTCGATTAAAGAGTATAGTATAGCTATAGGAGGTGTATCAGCTGGAGCTACGAGATCCGCAAGGACATTCATAGGTGTCCCACTGATATCCCCCCGGTGTTAGCGGGTTTTATTATTTTTTTAGTTCCTAACCACCGATATGTGTCCGCGTCGACGGCTCGTACAAGACTGAGCTTGCCGTCATTCGCATGGCTACAAATTGCTGGTTGCTTCTTCTTGCCGACTCAGGTTCGGCCCACTTTTTCGCCTATATCTCGAAGACCCCTATTCAGATCGGATCCGAAACCGATCGAGGGTATAGCCCAGGGTGTCACCTTAATTTTGGTGGTTCTCCCGCCGCGCTGCGATTAAAACTAGATCTGCAATTGACAAGTTGAGTGGGTTTCTTGATTATTTTCATACAAAATCTGCTTGGGTTCCGTGAGTACAGTTGTGGGCGCGTTTGGCGCTAAATTTGAAAATTGCGCGCACCACCGGTGCTGCTGGGCTGGCTGGCGGTGGTGGTTGAAGAGGGGGAGGGGCGGTGGTTCAAGGGGGTGGTGTGTGTGTTCGTGTGTGGTGCAGTGGCTTTTTGTCGCTCTGTCGGTCGGGCGGTGGCGCCAGTGGGTGCGTGAGACAGCCGATGTTGCTGTTGTTCTTGCTGTTGCTGCTGCTGCTGATGGGAAGAAGTGTTGCAGCATTGTTGCTGCAGATGTGCGTTGTATGTCGAGTGTGGAGAGCCGTTCGGCTTGTATTTATAGAGTGGACCAGCAGCGTGGGCCGTAGCAATGTCGTCGCGGATTGGGGTCAATTGATTGGTAACGTGTGGGGAAGCGCAGGTGATTTCCGCGGCCTAGGAAAGTGGGGTTCTATTTTTGAGATTCTAACGATTTAATTTCCTGCAATTGGAGGGAACCCTGTTTGGGGTTATTGTCTTAATCCCTAAAGATAGATACATATATTTAATGTACAATAACTTAGTTGTGAAACCTCTAAAGAAACCCTAATTTAATAGTTATAATAACCATAAATTCACGGAATATAAAATATTCAAAAGTCTTTCTCTGCCTCACTCATAAAATCAGCTTTATTATTCATACTTTTCAGATAATGGTTCTCGAACCTAGCGACAGAATCGCTACCGCGTGATTTTATTTGCTCCCCACTGAAATGCTTACATCACTTGTCTGTCGAGAGCGTGAATTGCTTATCGCTTGGTTTGCTTGAAGTTCGAACAGGGTCCACCCTCAATTCTTTGTTTTTTTTTCTTTTTCTTGCCCCATTCTTTTTGTTGATCTCGCATTTGTGGTTCGGCCATTTGATGGTACTGTTCGTTACACGAACCGACTTGGTTCAGGAATTGACTAATATATACGAGAACTGCCGACGCGGCCATAACATATCACCTGGGAATCCAGGTGTTCAGGGGTATATTCATTTTTTTTTAAATCTGTGTGTATTATTAAATGAAAGATCATTCGGAGGTTGATCTATAAAGTGAATTCAAAGGTTGGTTAGGCATGTCTTTGAGATACAGAAATGTACGGATACACGTATCTGTCAGATAAATTACTCTTAAGCTACTTTTTCAATGTGCGTTTAGGGCTTTCATTCATTTTAAATATTTTAAAACATTAAAATTTCTAAACATCTAAAGTCATTTTTTTTTTAAGTTCACTGATAAGGGCGCTCTTGTATTCCAGATTTAGATATTAGATACTTTATATTTTGACCATGTGGCAAAAAACGGTTCTGTTTAAATTAAATTAGAAAGTATCCCTTCTTTTTATCACCAGTACAGATAATAAAAATTTAATTATCTTATTAAACAATACCAGGTATCCCGTAGTCGAGTTCCCGTCACACAATTCACCTTTCATACATTCAGCTATTTTCGTGCAAAGGCAAATACAAATACCTAGGGTATAGTGGTAATCTGAATAATACAGTCGACGACAGAGCGAGCAGAACAGCCGGCATTCGATGGGGCGAGAGTCGCCTGTCGCTAATTAAAAGCGGCGAACCTGTTCCGAGGCATCGCCGGTATAGTAAACACCTGTAATCGTGGGCCGTCCGCTGAGTTATCACATATTTGAGCAAAAGCGATGACTTTTTGCCAGAGCGTTCGCTGATAAGCCGATTTGCGCCTCCGTTTTGCGGCTTGGTTTCTGGCCTTTCTCCTTTCTTGCCGCCCGCCGGACTCTCAGTATCCGTTCGGCGTTCGTTCCCCCGAGAATCGTGGGCCTTTCGCGCACCACTGCGATATGAATCGCATTTCTCACCGGTGCCGTCCCGTGAAGTCTTCTCTCTGGCCAGTGAACAATGGTATCTAGCCTCTCGAGGACAACCCGAGAAATTTCCTGTAGTTATCATACCGAAAGGTATGGTTCGAGTATGTCGCTGTTTCAAGGTTAAGCGATAGGAACTGCTGGGAAAAGCGATAAGAAAGGTGCTGCTACTGTCAACAGTCAGGCAAACGAAGAGGATGGGTATCTAAAAAGGTCCTATTTCCGGGAATACCAACATCTGTCCATGGGTTTACCACCTAAAACCCTAGCCTTACCCAAGTTTCCTGTTAAGTTTCCATCATTAATTTGGTTGGTTTCTGCATAATTTGCTATGTATCTTCCTTGTCCCTCAACTGACCTATCCCAAGATTTTCTCCCAGTGCACTTACACGTTGCGTCATTAAGTTGCTGTAGCATAAAGGTGTGAACAAATCTCAATGCAAACAATCGATAGCCAGGCGCTCAAACATGTGTATCTAGGCACACACATCAGCTTGTATTCATGGCGATTAAGTTTTCAGTTCTCTCTTGACTTGCCTACGGTGCTAATAGATCCGTAATGAGGTTGTTAAGTTTTTATGGGAGGTAAGTTATTGGGATCGCTTGGGGAGTTATATATCTGTAAATTTCAATCTATGAGTGTTTTTAAAAATTCTTTGACCAGGCATTATAAGTTAAATTTATAAATACACTTATTTTCTGGGCATATTTTGCCACATAAATAATCATTAAATTATTAAGACCTTTGATTCCATTTTGCAAGCCTAGTAATATTTGGAGTAATTTTTATAAATCAATAATATTATAAAAATTAAATAATTTATGAAGGTCTAAAACATATATATAAATACCACTAGAAATGTATTATTATATAGTTCCCACGAGCTTGAAGTCCCACGATTCTGCAAAATTTTATCGAACAGAATGGAATTCGGAGGAGGTCCGAGTTTCATCCGAAAATTTGCAAAATATGCAAATTTTTTTTTTCAGGCTCATTGTTTATATTTTTTATAATTCAGATAATGGCTTGACCGATACAATACTGTACCGCATATGAGTAACCACTATAGCCCGCCCTTGGAGCGTTTCTTAGGTACATGGCATCGTTTTGGTAGAACAACCTGAACAGGTTTCCGACGCGATTAGAGCGACTGTTAGACTGTTGCTAGATAGCCGATTCGCTTGGCCGCTTGACTCGGGCTCTGGCTTCGGATTGGCTCTGGATTTGGAAGACGGTCATCGCATCTACGCTGAGACCCTCTCGGGTCTCGTTTTCCCGGCATGTGCTAATGTTTCCACACGAGTGCCGCATGGGCCACATGGGCCGGCTGCTCTCTCTTTTCTCTTCCCGCGCGCGCTTACCTGTTCCACCTGCGTCAACGGGCGGTTTACACGCAATTATTAAAATGAATTTCAGCGGGACCCATTGTCTTCGATTTCCAATATTACCCTGGCACAGAGCAGGTCCTTTGGAGCAAGGTGTCACTGCGAGTGGGTCCCGGGTGCTTGGTGGCGTTTTTAATTACGCAGACTACCTACCCGTGACGTGTGAGTGGACATTCTTCCGGTGATGTTGTTGAGAGGTGAGAGAAGACAGCCACAGTGCATTGCTGCGACTGAAAAGCACCAGAAATAGGCGCATCACCATCATCAGCTCAGAGAGATGCCAGTCTAGCTGCATGGGTGGAGGTGGAGGTAGATATGGTATCTCTATCTATGTAGCTATATACATATATATTTAAATATACAAAAGACATCTCTTTGTAGAGTAATAAGTAACTTTTTATAATTGTAAATTTTGAAACAAACCTCATAAAGCATTTAAAGTCGAACAATTAAAATCCCTAAAAAAAACCGTAGTTTTCAAATATTTGTATTTTTTTTTTGTATTGTATTATAAACTTTCCTGATATTCACAGGTCCTCTCTTATCTCTAACTCCTATGGTAACCAAAACATCGGTTTGCCTAGATCAACACGGCTGCTGATGCTGGTCAAGAGTGTTTTGTATCTTTGATGTTGAAAACTATCTTTGTTCCCTATTACTCAAAGATTTATAGTTATAATAATTATATTTCACAGGTTTTTAAAGCCATTATGTTTAGCAAGAAAATCGACACAAGGACAGTGCTGATGCTCTTCCTCTCTCGGCCGCTTTTCACACTCTTCCATTCCTTGTTACCTTTGTTGCCATCTGCGTCATGCATTTCGCTGCATTGAGCACTTGTGGTGGGCTGTGGGTGGTGGTGCTGCTGCTACTGCCAAATGCTGGCTGCTGGTGGTTGCTCAAACCGGCAGATGCGAGAGAGACTGAGAGTGGTGGCCGCCCATGAATGAATCATTTTGGGGTAAAGAGATGAGCCGTGGTGGCATCATTGGCATTTGTTTTGTGCGTGAGCGAGTGTCTGTATGGGTACAGCCGAAATAAAACTGCGGCCAATAGCCCATCGTCCATTCAGCTGCTTTTGTGTGTGAATTGTCTTTATTGGGCCCGAGCAAAAATCATTTATTTATTTAATAATTACATATTTACACATGCCAAGGGGCGGCAATTATATATGGACGAAGCTGTGTGTATAAGAAATTCATATACTAAATCAGTCAAAATTATTGTAAAAGTCCGAAAGGTTGGGATCTTTCTGCCTTCTGGCAAAGATAGTTTTCCTATTGAAATGAAACTATATTTGTATCTTCAAAAATCATCTTAAAAGAAGAAACGTGTTACTGTTTTAATTTTGCGTTTCTAAAGTAGCACCTATTGAAAAGATCCGATGATAGTAAAGGTTATTCAGATATTGGTTACGAAATATTATTTTTTATATGATTCTAGAAAGTAACCTTCATATATATGTACCTAAAAAAAATTAATTTAAAAATTAATTTACAGAAATAGTTTTCATTTAAATAAAAAAACTAAACAAAGAATATACAGATTAATTTCTTGTATATAAAAACAATACTTTTAAATGTTTATTTAAATTAATTTAAATTAAATAAAACCCATTAGGCGCCACTTTGATAATCAAAAGCCAAAGGTGTTTAACAGCACTATTCCACATTTATCTTGCAGCACTGGTTTGGCTCCAAACAATTGGCCGTTGCGATGTTATCGATAAAGTGTCACCTCTACAATCAACTTGCAAAAGTGGAAAACAACCGGCGACCCACAAATGACCTTGCCGAACAGCGTTGCCAGACGAGGCGCCCACCCCCCTAACTTTGTTTATACGTAAATTCTACTGTTTTTCAACTAAACCACATACAGTTATGCCACTCTAAAAATTCTTTATTGCGTGTCGCACATTTTTAACCTTCAAAACAGCCCAAATAATGCTTGAAAAACCACAAATTTGTACGTGTTATCGGTTCCAAGCCGCAAGGTTGCCACCCTACTAAACTCTGCCTGTGTGTGGGTGGTATGTCTGTGTGTTCAAATTGGACAAAGAAGAAGAAGATTCGCGAATTAATCAGTGGAATCTTATCCCGGAGTCTGTTAGCACGCACCAAAGAAATCCTCAAGATGGCCTTCAACAAGCTGAGCATTGAGAACCTGGACTTGGAGGGCAAGCGCGTGCTGATGCGGTAATTGGAAACCCATTTTTCATCCTTTAAAAAAAAACCGTTGCATAAACTTTGAACCGCTTTCCGCAGAGTGGACTTCAATGTCCCCATCAAGGAGGGTAAGATCACCAGCAACCAGCGTATCGTGGCTGCCCTGGACAGTGTCAAGCTGGCCCTGGCCAAGAAGGCAAAGTCGGTGGTGCTCATGTCCCACTTGGGCCGTCCCGATGGCAACAAGAACCTGAAGTACACTCTGGCTCCCGTGGCCGCCGAGCTTAAGACGCTGCTGGGACAGGATGTGACCTTCCTGAACGACTGCGTGGGCGGAGAAGTGGAGGCCGCCTGCAAGGATCCCGCTCCGGGATCTGTCATTCTGCTGGAGAACGTGCGCTTCTATCTGGAAGAAGAGGGCAAAGGCGTGGACGCTAGCGGCGGCAAGGTCAAGGCCGATCCCAGCAAGGTGAAGGAGTTCCGTGCCAGCCTGGCCAAGCTTGGCGATGTTTATGTGAACGATGCCTTCGGCACTGCCCACCGCGCCCACAGTTCCATGATGGGCGATGGCTTCGAGAAGCGTGCCGCTGGTCTGCTGCTCAACAAGGAGCTGAAGTACTTCTCGCAGGCTCTGGATAAGCCCCCAAATCCCTTCCTGGCCATTCTGGGCGGTGCCAAGGTCGCCGACAAGATCCAGCTTATTGAGAACCTGCTGGATAAGGTCAACGAGATGATCATTGGCGGTGGCATGGCCTTCACCTTCCTGAAGGTTTTGAACAACATGAAGATTGGCGGCTCCCTGTTCGATGAGGAGGGCTCCAAGATCGTCCAGAATCTGGTTGAGAAGGCCAAGAAGAACAATGTCCAGCTGCATCTGCCCGTGGACTTTGTTTGCGGTGACAAGTTTGCCGAGAATGCCGCCGTGAGCGAGGCCACCGTGGAGGCAGGCATTCCCGATGGACACATGGGTCTGGATGTGGGACCCAAGACCCGTGAGCTTTTCGCGGCGCCTATTGCCCGCGCCAAGCTGATCGTGTGGAACGGGTAAGAGTTGGTCTTTGTGTTTGTTTTAAAATGTAAATGTAACTACATTTTTGTTTTTGCCATTGCAGACCCCCCGGCGTTTTTGAGTTCCCCAACTTTGCCAATGGCACCAAGTCCATTATGGATGGCGTGGTGGCCGCCACCAAGAACGGCACCGTCTCCATTATTGGCGGCGGCGACACTGCCTCTTGCTGCGCCAAGTGGAACACGGAGGCTCTCGTCTCCCACGTCTCCACCGGTGGCGGCGCCTCGCTGGAGCTCCTCGAGGGCAAGACACTGCCCGGCGTGGCCGCTCTGAGCAACGCTTAAGCGGAGCTGCTGCTGCGTTCGCTCTCTGCAATATTTATATGTTAATCCCGTCGTTTATCTTGTAAGCACAAAAAATACCCAACAATTGGTAAAAAGTTAAAGTTGAATCTATTTGTTGTTGTGGAGCCATACAAATATCCATTAATGCATACGAAATAAAGGAATTTTAGTTTATTTGCGTGCAAAGTTGGTGTCCATCGAGGAGGCGGTGCGCTGGATGTTGTTCCGATTGGCTCGAATGCGATCGCCAATGGAGTTCTGGTTGGCAATGGCCTTCTTCACCTCCTTGTTGATGAACTCCTTGTCGAAGTCACGTTCTCTGTTTTGGGCCTCCTCTCTGGCATACGCTTCCCGGTGTTTGCGCACCACCTGGCTGCGGTCCGCCTCCCGCCAGGTGGCATTGTCCATCATCTCGCGGAGACGTGCTTCTCGATCGGCTTCGCTAAGTTTGGGTTTGCCTACAGGCCGGGCAAGAGGAGGATCCCTTTCCCTTCTCTGGGGCTCTGGATCTCGTTTGGGACTCGGACTTCTGCTTCGTTTGGTTCGGGATCTTTCCTCGTGGCTTCTACTTCTGCGATTCTCTCTTATTTTGTGGCTTTCCCTTCTGTTTTCTGGACTGCGGTGTCTATTCCTTCGCTCCCCTGGACTCCTGCTTCGACGTCTATCCTTTCTTTCCTCTGGACTCCTGCTTCGCCGCCTGTCCTTTCTCTCCTCTGGACTTTGGCTTCTCCTCCTTTGCCTGGTGTTATCGTTTCTCTGTTCTGGACTCCTGCTTCTTCTTCGCTGCTTGAAAGCCTCATTCCTGCCCTGATGACTTCTGCTCCTGTGCCTCTCCCTCTGCTTTCTGTTATCCGGGCTTCTGCTCCTTCGCCTAGAGCTCTCATTTCTATCCCTTTTTTTCAGCTCCAACTCCCTGGAACGTTGTCGCCTGGGTCTCTCCTCTTCATCGCTATCGCTGCTTCTCCTGGATTTTTTGCTCTTTTTCTTCTTGGTGGCCATGTCCAGTTGTTTGGATATCGTCCTGTACTTGGCGTCCAACAGCTTGTCCAGCTTTAGGTCACCGTTGCCGGAATCGCCTTTGAGCTTGCTGACTTGACGCGCCAGCTTTCTGTCCAGATCATCGTCGCTGTCACTGTTTTCACTGCTGCTGCTGCTATCCTCATCACTCGATTTTCTGTTCTTTTTCTTCTTTTTCTTAGATTTCTTGCTCTTCTTGGACTTCTTCTCCTTGGCGGCTTTCATTTCCTGCTCGGTCTTGAGGATGCGATGGATTTCTTTCAGTTTCACGGGATTCTCGAGGAGTTTTCGGCGGGACTCCATTTCACGCTGCTTAATCAGCATAAGAGGATCCTCGAGAGTCTTGCGCTGCATGTCCACCTGTTCCGTGGATTGAAGGTTGCGATATTCGCGAATGGAAAAGGGCACACAGTCGTGCTCCACATGGTTGATGGACTGCTTGACTCCAACCGTATTTTGCTCCTGGCGGCGCTCCTCGGCCTGCAGCGTCTCAAAAGACTTGTCTATCTTGCGGCCCAGCAGGTACTCTTCGCGATTGATTAGCTCGGTGCTATCTGGAATTTGGAGTATCTTAGAATAAGTTGTTTAGAGGGAATTCCCAGACAAGTGACTCACTTTTGTACATCCATTCCAGCTTGGCCTCACCTCCGCCTGCTCCGCTGTTGGCCAGCACCCCGGAGCTTTCTCCCAATCTTCGCAGCTCTTCTCTATCCCTCTCCTCGTTGATCTCCTTTCGCAGATCCTGCAGTTTGCGCTCCTCCATCTTCGCCTGCTCCTCGGCTTTCCACACACGCTCCTGGTTTTTCATCGTGTGCGGATGCCATGATTTCTTGAGGTTCTGCAAGGGGAATTAAGCGCTGTTAGTCCGTAATTTGTTGAGGAACATAACTTACCAAGTCCCCGCCACCCATATTTGGGTTTTATTTGTGTTTTTTAATGTAAATCAAACGAATTAAAATGAATTGTTTTCTTTCCCTCCTTTTCTTGTGTTTTTATCAGATGTTCACTGCCAGGGTAGCCAGATCGCTGCCCGCTGCAATGGTTGCCAGAAGGTTGCCATTTTTAAATATTTAAAAAAATAAATATTTAGAATATTAAAATTAAAATCAAAATATCATTTTCCAACTTTTAAAATAATACTTTATATGAGTTTATTTTTAAATTGTTTATTTTACTTTATTTTTGTTTTTAAGTTTTGAAACGCTTTGGCTATATCTACTTAAATTTAAAAATAAAATATAAAATACGTTTTCTTAACTTTTTCTTTATTTTTAAAACTACGTAAGATTTATAAAATGATGAAGGAGGCCTAGATTTCTGTATAGATTTAGTAAAGTAACGCATTTTTTCAGCTTGACATGTTCTCAAACATTTTTCCAAAATTTTCCTTTGCCAATGTCCGATTTTTAAATGTGTATTTACATGCACCTCAAAATACTTTGCTATATGGACTAAGTAACGTCTCTTTTGCACAATCATTTGGCAGCAAACCAGAGTGCAACGGAAAGGGAAAGCCGCTGAAGAAGTTGAGCCTGAAAAACATTGATGTAGCTGGAAAAAGAGTATTTATGAGGTAAATTTCCTTAAAATGTATAGAAATTTAAAAAATAAATCCATTCATCTGCAGGGTGGACTTCAATGTGCCAATGAAAGATGGAAAAATCACCAACAATCAACGTATTGTGACCGCTTTACCCAGTATCAAATATATTCTAGATAAAAAATGTAAATCCCTGGTAAATTGATCGGTGAAATGTAGGTTTTCGGGAGTAATTTTTCCTCTTAAACCGTGACCAGGTTCTAGCCTCACATTTGGGTCGCCCAGATGGCAAAAAGGACAAGAAATTCAGCCTAGAGCCCGTGGCCAAGGAGCTGGAAAAGGTGCTGGGCAAGCCGGTCAGCTTCCTGGACGACTGTGTGGGGGACCAAACGCTGGAAGCTCTGAAGGATCCTACCGAGGGCAGCGTCTTACTCCTGGAGAACCTGCGCTTCCATGCCGAGGAGACGGGCAGCAGCAAGGACGCAGACAAGAAGAAGGTAAAAGCTGATCCGGAGAAGGTTAAGGAGTTCCGAGCCAAGTTGGCTCAGCTTGGAGATATCTATGTAAACGATGCCTTTGGGACTGCCCACCGGGCTCACAGTTCCATAATGGGCGAGGGTTACAAGGTGCGGGCTGCCGGTTTTCTGCTCGACAGGGAATTGGAGTACTTCGGCAAAGTTCTCCACAATCCAGAGAAGCCCTTTCTGGCAATTTTGGGCGGTTCCAAGATAGCTGACAAAATTCCCCTGATCACCAATCTTCTAGACAGCGTAACCGTGATGATCATATGCGGAGGCATGGCCTTCACCTTCCTGAAAGTCCTCAGCAACATGGAGATTGGTAAGTCCCTCTTTGACGAAGAGGGCTCCAAAATGGTTCACGATATGATGTGCAAGGCGAGGGACATGAATGTGAAGATCCTTCTGCCCATTGACTTTGTCATTGCCAACAAAATTGACAAGAAACCCGATAAAATCGACAAGGCCGATGTCCAGCAGGGCATACCCGAGGACATGATGGGTCTCGATATTGGTGAAGTCTCCAGGGCCCATTTTGCAGGAGCCATTTGTGCCTCCCAAACCATTGTTTGGAATGGACCACCGGGCGTTTTCGAAAACGAACTATTTGCGGAGGGCACCAAGGATATGCTGGCTGCGGTAATCCGGGCTACAGAGTTGGGAGCCACCACAATTGTGGGCGGCGGAGATACGGCTACGGCATGCATCCTCTTCGGAGGAGCCGATGAGGTCTCACATGTTTCCACAGGCGGTGGGGCATCGCTCGAGCTGCTGGAGGGCAAGGTTCTACCAGGAGTGGCGGCCTTGTCGGATGCTTAAAATTGAATAAAAAATTAAGTTTAAGGAAAATAATATTGAATCAAAATTTAACTTTAAGGAAAATAAATTAAAATAAATAATTAACTCTTAGGAAAATAAGTTAACTTTAAGGAACTTATGTTCCTTTAAGGGAAATAAATTAAATAAAAAATTAACTTCAGGGAAATTTCTCTATATAAATTGTAGTTTATTTTGGAATAACATGAGTCGTTGGTTAAAACTTGATAAAAGAGCTGTTCTTTTGGCTTAAACAGATCTCGTATAGTTAGTAATTTATTTAAAATTTTCGCTTAACTAAAAAAAATTAACATTTCATCGTGTCTTGGCTATGAAAGCTTTTCGGGATTAGTAACTGATGACCGCAAGATAAACTTAAGAATTTGGTATTAATCCAACATCCACACGAGAACGGTTTATAGCCCAACTCTGAAGGGTAATACGAATGGGGAATAACATGGTTTTAACTTAGTCGAAGCTTATTAGTTCCGCTGTGGCCGGTTCGGCTGCCTTGGTGCTTGGCTCTGGTTCGTTTTGAGGCGGAGCTGGAGCGGCAGCCACAGCTTGGACTTGATTGTTGGCTATTTCGGTGACCGGTGGAGCCTGGGGAGCAGCAGGTGGAGCTTGGTTGGCCAGCGGGGGATGGGTTTGGACCACATGCTGCTGCTGGAGCATCACGTGAGCCAGTTGGGGTTGCTGAGGAGGAACAGGTTGGGGCTGTGGCTGCTGAAGGGGAATTTGCTGGGGCTGTTGCACCGGAAGGTGTTGGGCTGGGCCCTGCTGCAGTATAGCTGGATTGTTGGCGAACTGATTGTCAGGCATGGGTTGTGGTTGAGGCTGCGGCTGCGGCATCATGTGGGCATTTCCAGGCGGCGGCGGCGGCTGCTGCTGCATCATCGCGCCAGGCTGCTGCATCTGCGCCTGCATTGCTGGATTGTACATGCCCGGTGGAATGCCCTGGAATTGTTGGCCATGTCCATTGGGAGCGGGAGCAGGAGCAGGTCCTGGGTAACCCGGAACACCAGCAGCGTACGGATTATAAACGTTGTTCAATTGATGCGAAGGCGAACCATGTTGCGGCACTGCCGACGGTGGCAGGTAGGGGAATGGCGGTACCGCCTGACCCATCAAATACTGCGCCTTTTGCTGCTCCTGGCGCAGCTGCATCTCGCGCTCCTGCTCTTGGATACGTTGCAGTGCCAACTGGCGCTGGTACTGCAGATACTCCTGCTTCTTCTTCCGCATTATCTCCAGCTTCTGGGCCATTTGCATCTGGCGCTGACGCTCCTGCTCTTCGGCAATCCTGCGCAGCTTCTCCACATGCTCCTGCCGCAGCTGATCCAAAGCAGCCCGCGAATCCTTGATCTGGGTGAGCTTATCCTGCAGCTGCTCGTACCACATGCGCTTGTCGTCCATCTCCTTGATGTAGGAAAGCTGCTGCGAGTGCAGCGATGTCAGAGTCATGAACAGCGTCTGCACCGAGGAATCATTGGAGATGCTGCGCCCACGACTCGAATTGGACTTCATGCGGTTCACAAAGATCTCCACCTGGGTGCGCATGTTGGCGGCAAACTCATCTATCTGCACTTCGTCCGCGCTCTTGGGCTGCAGCGAGAGGATGCTCTGCTGCGGCTGCGGCGTAGGCGGCATGGGACTGGGGGCCGAGGGACTAGCCATGGATGAGGATTCGCTTATCTTGCGCTGCTCCCAGTAGCTGCGATTCAAGTACTTGGCCAGCTCTGGATTGGTGGCCTCTTCCGCTGGCTGCTGGAACTCCTTGGGCACTGGTGGGGCTTCCGGGCTGGGGGATCTCTGTTGCATGCGATAGGCAGCAGCGGCCGAAGACAGGGATTGCTGCTTCTGCTTCTGCTGTTCAGCCTCCGACTGACTGAGAGCCAAAGCCAGCTGCAGTTCCTCTTCCTCTTTCAGTTCGGCCTCTGTCTTGCGAGCGGGTGTCTGGAATTAATTATAAATAATCTCTGTTTTTCGTTTATTCTTTCGAGTGACTCACCTGCACCTGCTGCGACAATGAGCTGTTTAAATATTCTGCTGGCAACTCACTATCTGCCGCACGAGCTGCTGACTTTCCTCCAGCGACACCTCCGCTTGTTGGACGCTGGAGGGCAGCAAAACAGCCATCACAGACACGCACCTCCTTCTCAATGCCGTACTTGGGCAGTGGACACTGCTTGGCCGTGCACTGGCCACAGAAAACCTGGCCGCAGTTACGGCAATGGTGCTTGCGATTGGTGAAGGTGAACTCCACGCGACAGCGATGGCATACCCTGCCATCGGCCCAGTTGGGTGCCGTGTCGGCGGTGAACATGGCGTCCGCCTCACGAAGCTCGGGGAAGGTATGGCCTTTGGCCTTCAATATGGTCATGGTGTCCTGGAAACAGAGATTTTTGTATTAATTTGTTGTGAGTTGTATGAGATTTAACCAACTAGGGACTCCTCTTCTAGACTCAGTTCCTCCTCGGAGCTCATTTTGAGACAACTGAGGGGGTTTTAGTGTAGACAAAACGCTGGCTTTTTCGCTAATTAAATTAGGGGTAAGATACAGGGATGGATTTGGTCATGAGGGGGCCTTACTTAAATAGGAAAATCGAAATTTTAAGATTGTAAATAAGACATAAGGACTAAAAAGCAACGGTTCTAAAAGGATATAAAGGTTTTTATAATTACCTTAACTAAACTTCTTCATAGAAAAAACAACCTTAATGTGATTCTAAATTTAAGTATATTACAAGGAATTTTCAAACTAAATTAACCTAACTACGGCCCTGAACATGGTGAATAATAAAATACAACATGCTAGATGTTGAAATTTCTCTAAAAACCAAATAAAATAGAAATGTGACCCCACCTTTATAGCCTGATATTTGTCCGATGAGCGAAAGGCATTGGCCCAGGTCTGCACCAGTTCCAGCATCTTCTGGCGCACGTTCTCATGGGGCGTGGACTCCAGAAAGCTGCTAAACATCTCGCAGTTCTCCTTGGTAAAGACCTCCTCGTGAACGGGAGCGCCGCAGTTCTTGACAATGCTCTCGAGCACCAACAGCGAGTAGCAGGCGGAGTGAGGATTGGGTGAGTTCATCTTCTTCTTGATTGCCGCAAAGGCAGTTTTGGGACTGCAAGGAGTAGGTGCTATGACCAAGAACATGATAAGAATTCCACCAACTTACGTGACGTCTTTCTGATTGATTTCATCGCAGATGAGGAGGATGGAGGGCCAGTCCGGCTCCAAGCGCAGATGGCTGGTGGCATTCTCTGTAAATTGAAGTTCATTATTAACTGGTCTTTGTGCATTTTATCTCTCTTTAATTGCGCTGCAGGTCGTTCGCTTTTTGTTGTTACTTCTTGGAAGTTGTTTTTCGATGAGTCACTTTTATTGGTCACTTTGGACTACGGGGTTTTTCCGGGGATTCTCACCTAAATTCTTGTCGAAACTTGATCGAAACATGTTGGCGGTTGCTTTCCACTGCTTCTTGTCGATGTTTTTTCTGCTATTTTCACTTGTTTTCTAATTATAAAAAATTGTTTTGTTTGGCGACTGCAAAGAAATGTTTCTGCAATATGCGCGGCGCTGCCACATCGGGTCAATCGAGCTGCCAGCAAATTGAGCTGCCAGATCGCGCAGCAGTTGGTAACGGAAATATGAGTAAATACAAAAAGCTCTAAAAAGTATTTTATTAAAAAAAAAAAAAAAAAAAAATTAAAACAAAAAATGTATATTAAGTAAAATAACTAGTATTAATTGCAACCTTACAAATTTTTACAACAATATTAAATTAATTAAAAATTAAACTTTTATTTACCATAAAATTCCCATATTTAAACAATTTTAAATGGATTTATGTTATATTTCTAAGCAAATGTGAAATAACATTTTACTACGTTAT
>JAEIIL010004815.1:0-12574 GCA_018905715.1 Drosophila lini | reverse complement strand
CATCTAGAAGAGTCCTGTTTCATAAAATCTTTTAATATTTTTTAATTTAAATATACAAAATAATATTGGAATAATATTATTTATTACTGACTATCCAATTTCTAATACACATTAATTTTTTGGTACCTCCCCTACCTTACTATGTTTCCTACCAGAAACCAACTGAACTTGACCTTGTCCCCCTGGGACCTGGGTCCTGTAATTGCAGCCCACGGTAAATTATCCATACATTGTTAGCCAAACAGACTGGCATGCCAAGTTCAAGCTGGCTCGGTTGGCCAAGGAAGAGCAAATACTGGTGGAATGAATACATAGCCGACATTCCTGGCGAATGCCAAGCGAACGACGAACGGCGAGCGGCTCTCGTCGTCGTCGTGAGTCAGTTGGAAATTGTCATAAAAATTAAAAATCAATTTTTATAATCCAGTTAGAAGGGGAAAACGCACAGACCAAAGCGGGACAGACAACGAAGAGGGGGCCAGAGTGGGGGGCTAGACCACAAATACAGCCGCAAACGAGTGGCGATATGGGCACGCAAACATTGTGGGCCACTTCTACACACACAGAGGTGGCCTTATATACGAGTGTAATACCTGAAAACACACCTCGGTCCGACTGGAATGAAGAATTTCATAGTTTTCGCCCCAAACGAAACGATATTCGAATCGCACCTTCATTAACGGACGACCCGTGAACCGTGTTGGCCGCGTTTTCATGGCTTAAATATTCTAGTAATTTATACCGCAAAGTTTCGTCGCGTCAGCGGGTGTAAAACTTTGAGAACTTGTTGTAACTTGGCAAAAGTTAATTTGGCTGCTCCGAAATTTTCTAATCCATTACATGGCACGCGGCGCCGTGACACCGGAAAGTCAACTCTTTGCCAACTTTGTGACGTCCCCGAAACTATTTAATTATTTATTAAAATCCGTCTGACCCAATCAACAATGAGTGCATCCATGATGGAGCCAAGCAGGTCGTGGAGAGTCCTGGTCTAGTGTTTGGGGTGGTGAAACTCCCCTCCAAATCGTCAAAAGCAGGTGTCACTCGCTCGGGAGCTTTGTCCGCCCATCATCTCTCCATCATCATCATCATCGTCATCATCATCATCGTCATCATCATCATCATTTTTAATGTGCAATTCTATTTCGGTCGCAGCAATTTGCGGTGGAAGATTAAAGAAGCTGGGTGGCTTGTAAGGACCAAAATTATGGTCTTGTTCTGAGAGTATTTCTTGGGGGATAAATTGTGAAATATAAAGATTAAACAGTTGCTTGAGAAAGTGGAAAATATGACCTCTATTTTAAAGTGATATCTATTCTTAGACTAACGAAAAGTTTAGAGTAAATTTCATCAGATTACAAAATGTGATTAAAATATTCAAAAGTAAAACGTAAAGTAAAAATGATCCATGAAAATGAATGATCATTCCACCGAATGTCTTTTCCATAACTTTTTAATCAATTTCTTACAAAACCCCCCGTTAATACCCACCAAAACAATCAGTAATTGACTAAGGGCATGGAGACATTTCCTGCCTATTTTTAACTCTCAGCATGAGTAATATCTTGCCGCTAAGCTCCCACCGAAAGCGATTCAATTAAAGTGCCGAGAATTAATGTCTGGAGGAACGAACTAAGCCCCCCGGCAAAGACCCAGACGAAGAACAGTACGATATTGATTAATGACATCTGTTTTCTAGTCAAACGCGTTCCACATCGCGTTCTCTCTGGCCATTTACCCAAATTGACAATTTAATTTGCACTGAACAAGCTAGTGACGGACAGGATAATGCAATAATCAAAGCGGAGAATAAGCCAGAGCTCGACTCACCTATCGTGATTGTGAATGTGAATATGAATATGAATTTGACACCCGGGCAGGTGAAGGGGCGAAGGCGTTCTTTCGTTGCTGCACACCTGAAAGCCAAAAGAAAATAAAAAGCGAGCCACTTATACCGCTCCCAAAAGGAAAATCAATAAAGTGTCTTGAAAGTAAAAGGCAGAAACGAACTTTGAGCATTTGTGTGCTGTCCCTGATTAGATAAATGGCCCGAGGGCGGTGGTTGGGGGTGGTGACTGGGAAAGAGAACAAATACGATTAAATCAACCTACAAGGCGCATGCAACAACAGCAACTAAAAAACACAATTTAAAATTAGAATTAGACAATTAGACAAATGGGACAGGGGGCAGCGGGGTGAGTGTGTGCTGCGAACACGTGCAAAAAATGCTGCCTGGTTTATACACTCTATATAGAGCTCAATGTCACGCAGCTCTCACACACACACACACACGCACACGCTCTTACATGGCTCGAGGGGAGACGGGGCGTATGATTTATTTAAGCGTCTATTAAAGTCCTTTCCATTGTTCTTCCGCCGCGCTGCGAGTGTGTGTAGTGGCTGCTTTTATTGTGCTCGCCGTGCCTGTGGTTTACTTTTCACCGTGTGAAGGACATTCGTTGAACTGCAACGCATTTGCTTTCGGTAAAATAACTTCAAAAGTTTCGCATGTTGAAGGGGCGTGTACTTTTTAATTAACGAACCAGCAGCGACTGTGGCGGCATTTCAAATGGAAATCTGATCTATCATGCCTCCGTTAGATGGTTTAATTGCTGTTCCGGCTAAAAGCAAAACAGGCAGTTGAAACATAAAGAGAGGCTTTGTTATAACAAATGGTTGAAGGATTTCATCGCACATGCAAAACAGTTGCCACTTGGCAATCATGTCAGGTTTTTTGTTAAACATTAATTAAGCACTTAAAAAATGATTGAGGGAAATATATGTATAAGTCAACTGTAAATTTATTATTTTTAATAATAATAGGGCTACTCTGTACATACAAGTGAAATATAAAAGAAATAACAAATATAAGAGAGACAAATTAGGGAAACTGGGGAATTTTTCACTTTGAAAATCAACCAAATATAAGCACTTATCGATTGACCATCTGGCTGATTTTATTGCTGGAAAATCAAATAATTTATGTAGATTTAAGCCTGCGAACTCAAATCGAACTGGGGTCAAGCATCACAATTCATCAACCACCATTAACCCCCCCCGCAAAAAAAACTGAAGAATCGAATTGTGTAACTAAATTTCTGTAACCATCGAACCTCGGATTTAGGTGTCGTGACATTTTGGACTGTAGCGAACTTTGCCTAGGCGATCGCGATCGGTAGGTAAATTTGCTTTCGTTGCATCAGCAAGTCAAGTTACCGAGCGGAGCAAATTAGTCAGCAAATTGAGAGCAAATCAAATCACCAGAGCAAAGCTAAAGAAACCCACAACTGTTCCAAAAGCAATACGATTTATGATTTTCCAAAACTCCAATTGGCTGCAAAATTTTAAACACTCCAGAGACACGCTGAAATTAGTTGAATTTTTTCGTTTGAACTTCACACAATTTTATTATGCAAATTTCCTAGATTACGCTTCTATACAAATTGGCTGCAAATTAGTTTAGTTGAATTGAAAAATTGGCGTATGACCGAAAGCATGCTTTATCCTTCATTTGATTATCCTTTTCCTTAACATTTCCGCTTCCGTTTCACAGAAACACAAATCACAAACCACAATTCACAGCGAAAGACAACCAAGGAACTTGGCAAAGTTCCCCATCAAAATATGCTTTTGTGATTGTCTTTTACAGCAAAATAATTAAACCTCAGTTGATTTACACTCCTTGAACGATTGTTGAGCAAGTGCTACTGCCGGGGTGATAGATATAGCTTATATAGCTTTTGATTTTCCCATTTTACTATCCACGAAGCGCTTCTGTCAGTTCTCGTTTTCGTTTCGTTGCTGCGCTAAAGCCTCGTTTCTGGATTAATATATTTCTTAAACGTCTTTACCGCATATTTCTTTCCATTTCCTTGTGGCCACTACTCAACTTTTGTTCGAAAAAAAAACCGCAAAAACAAAACAAAAACAAACAACCATGAATACACTTCCACAGGACACATCCAGCGAGGTCAGCGATCCGGCAGCGCCGCATCCGGAGCCGGAGCTCATCATCAGCTGCCACCGGGATCAGCGGGATCAGCGCGAACGGAATCATCTCCCGAGGGATAGTAAAGTCATCACCCGATCACAATCCTCGGCGTCGACGGCGCCGCATGCTCCAGTGCATCAACTGAAGCAGCAGCAGTCCCTGCCAAATCCCCCGCCCTCGCAGCACCACAGCAGCCACAACCACAACAATCCGCACGCCTCCAAGTCCGTCTCGATCCTCGTCTACAAGACCCTGAACACGGTCTTCAAGAGCAGCCGCAAGATCATTGTGCGCGTGTGCGAGGTGGCCAGCGCCAAGAAGTCCTTCACCATGTTCAAGTTCAACAAGGCTGCCCAGCAGCAGCGGATCGACAACCGGGCCAGTGCCGTCACAGGACACGACCCCTTCGTCCGGCCGCCAGTGCCCGAAAAGTGAGTGAGATCCCTTGGCAATGAGGAGTCCCAAGCTCAAAAATGCCTGGGAAAAAGGTTGGAAAAGTAATGGGAAATTATTGAATTAAGGAAATATTAAACTAATATATTTAATTATTTTTTTTATAAATATTATACATCCATGCTTGGTTAATTTATTATATCTAAAACCATAAGGGAAACCTTAAGCTTTATAATTGCATACAAAAAATCTTTATATATGATTTAATTTCACAAACTCCCAAATTGTTTATTATTACAAATAATTTTTAGAATTTCGATTTCTTGTACTTACAATTTGAATGTACCAACTAATGCTTATATGTACCTATCGATTGTTTTCAAAAACCAACAAATGATCGATCATTTTGATATACTTTAATATCAACATCGAGTATTTACAGCCAATGCTTTTCCAACACTTTAACGTAAAGAATCATATTCAAGTCAAGAGTTTGTATGTCAATGAGTGTGTGTTTGTTTCTCAATTCGAAATGCAACCGATTTGATGTCGATAACCGATAACCGATAACCAATCCGATAGGAAAGTGAAGCACATTATGAAGAAGCTGCACAAGGCGAACGGCCTGAAACGCTCCAACTCGGCGATCGAGTTTGATGTCTCGGCCCTGACGGCCGCCAATCGGCGCCAGATCTACAGTAGGTGAGTACCCGATCCGAATCGATATATACATATATATATCGTCCGTGTGTGTATATAGGACTTTTGCAATGTGTGGGGGAAGAACACCTAGCACAGTGCACAGGTTCCTCGAGTTTGACTTTAGTTTTGTGACACTTTTTCGGTTCGATTCAGTGAAGCTTCTTTGACAGACCAACAAATGGAAGAGAACACACACTTAACGCTGATTTTCGTTCGTTTATTTCCATGTTTTCTTTTTGCCAAATCCAAAACCAATTCCAAATACCAAAAAACCCACAAAAAACCACCCACCAACCACGCAACCACCATTGTGTACCCTTCTATTTGCAGCAATCGGTCGGCGAGCTCGGAGCAAGATAACTCAGATCAATCCGAGCACTCGGAGAAATCGCCGCTGGTTAGCGCGAGGTTAGACAATCTAGCTAGGCTCTTCTTTAGCAAGTCGATGCCAGCGGAAACCGGAAGTAGAGATACCATAGATTCAGTACTGAATACAAGGTTGCATTTACTACTCTACTCTATACTATACTAAATATTTATACTATTTTGTAATTAGCTTGTACTAATACTTGAGATATCCAGCATCAGCCCCCCACTAGTGCCGCATTCTCAAGTGCCATATTTTTTCCGTTCTGCTTGCCCAATTCATATCGTTTTGGTTCTGTTTCGATTCAGTTGATTTTTTATTCCAGCTCGACAGCACTTTGCATGCCAGAAATGAATAGAAATAAAAACCGAAAATGCTTTTAATGTTTGCCACACGTAGATTTTTTTCGTAGCAACCAAAGAAACCACACTGACCTATTCTTTTATTCGAACCAATACACATGCACCCGTACATAGAGATAACACAAGTAATTCAGAGGAAACCCATCTGATTTTCAAGAGGGTTGAGCCGCAGCAAGCAAAATATAATTAACTTGAAAGCTTTTGTGGGAAATAATATTTGTATTAAAAAAAGAAATATATGTATGTTTATATAATAGAAATTTCCCTTATTTCCCCTAACTTTCAGCGAATATCTCTGGCTTTGACTCTCTTCCTCTGTAGCGAAATATTTGCCGCAACTTTATTCTCGAAAGTTTTCTCATTTCGAATGAAAAGCCAAAGGCAGTGCCAAAGTCAAAGTATTAAATGCGATGATAGAATGCATTTTCCGCCGCACCCAATCCCCCTTTTCTTTTGTTCCAAAAGGCAGGTGAAAGTTTGCCAAGGTGAAAATTCCTCAAATTAGATGCCCTGCCATACAAATACACTAGCAGAAAAGAAGGGTTAAAGTGAGGGTCGAAATTATTAATAAAAAATATAAAAAAAGAATGTAATATAACCAAAATAAATATTTAGAAATGATTTGGTGTATCGATAATATTTTTTACAGTATAATTTTTTTTTTAATGATATTTTACACATTTTTTATTGGCCATTTAACTAAAATTCTTTTCAGTGTTCAAAAATTGCAAATTAAATTATCAACTCAGCAAAAGTTTGCTCGAAAAAGGCGAAAAATTGATTCACGGGAGTGTGCGGATGCCCGCCTAGGTGTGTGTGTGTGTGTGTGTCCGCCCAATTCCCTCCCCCTTTCAGCTCCCCTTGTCCCCCTTCCAGCCACGTGCTGAGCCGTATGATGAATGTGCAAGCGAGCGTGAGCATCTGTTCGTGTGTGTAAGTGTCTGTCGATGTGGAGGTGTGTGATAGGTGTGTATGTGTATGCCTCTAACGAGCAGATGAGTGTGCATGTGTGAGTGCTGCAAAGTATGCAATAAAAAATTTCACACACGAGCACGTTAATTACGCGCGGCATCCGAACATTTTTGAAGAACTTCAGGTCGCCCCACCAATGGAGGTTGTATCTCCAGGGCCCAGGTATCTATGTATCTGGCAAATGCTCGTATCTCCGGCCCTGGAACTCTTCGGTTCGCTTATTTCCATTAGTCGCAGATGCTTGATATTTATATTAATGAACGCAGAACCTGATGCTCGAAAGGGTTTCTCTTAAATTAATATTTTTAATTAAAGGTTATTGGTGTGACTTTCTAAATTGAGCGGAAAAATGCAAAAATATATTTTGTGGATTTTATATGAGGAAAATGAAGAAAACTTTTTATTTCAGGTTGAAGTTTATGCATCTCCCAAAAACGTTGCAAAGGTTCCCTGAATATTCTTTAAGCCTCTTTAATAAAGGCAAATATATATGTATTTCCACAGAAAATCTAATTTATTTCTTACTACATCCGAGAGTTCAAATCTGCCAGCCTTAGCTTCTTTTTACTCATTTTCTCTCTTTACCGTTTCACCACCCACGTTCCAGAGTTGGCAAACAACAAGTGTGTCGAGTGTTTTGCAAATATTTAAACTGCAATATCACGAAGAAGATAAACGAAAGAAAGTCACCTCTCCGTTTTTGCAACAAAAATTAGCTTAAATCAACAAACAAACAAACTGGCGAAACACCCTTGAGCAACACACACAAACACACTAGGGTATAAAAGTATACGGCGTTACAGCTGCAATCGGAGTCAAGGCCTTGAACAGCAGGGAAATGAGAAATATTTCACATACGCACCGTTGGCCAAAAGCGCAAGCCATGCGCTTAAAGAGACAGGCAAACGGGCAAAGAGTTTTCTCGGCTTTTGGTTGTTATGGTCTAGCTAACGCACACACACGAGTACACAGAGGGAAAAATCCACAACAATCGGTCATCAGCGGCGACACTTTTAAAAATTACTGACTGATTTTATAATTGGAAATTTGAAAACAATTATTGCAGCGTCACTTAGAAGACAAGAAAAACCAATTAACTATGAAATTTATTTTATTATTCTGCTATAAATATTTTACTAATGGAATCTAAATTACTATTGGATTTTATTTGACAATTTTTAATTTATATATTAGTTTAATTTTTTCTCCCTGTGTTCCTGTGTTTATTTTCATTTCGTTTTCGTTTCTGCAAGTTCTTGTGACGCAATGAAAGTGAAATGGATTGGGAGGAAGGGAGCAGTAGAAGAAAGGAAGCCTCTTGGCCAACATTTTATGCCGCACACGAACACACTTTCACTCTCACTCTGTCCCCCTCTGTCCCCACCCAGCTCCCCCCTTGCGTCTCACTTTCGTTTTGTGCCTTATTAAATTTTCAAACACATGCTAAACTTAACCCGAGGATGTGCTTAACCTTCGCTCTGTTTTGATTGAGTGGCCATAAGTGTTTGTTTATGAGCCTGTCCCGCTCCCACTCTACCTCTCTCTCTCTCTCTCTTACTCTTCTCTTTCTATTTTCTCCTCTTTTGTTACAATTGCCGTCTTTGTTATTTTGCCTCTCTCTTGCTCTTCCTAATCTCAGTTTCTATCTCTGTTTCTGTCTTGTTTTTAAGCCTCCAAGTGAGTGCAGTTTGTTTGGCTTTTCTTCTTTCATTTCGTTTGACACCGTTTCCATTTTTTGTTTTTTCCTTTTTTTTTTTTTTTTTGCACTCTGCTCTTTGTACAACTCTTCACTTGCAACAAATAAATAAATTAAAAACTGTTTCTAAAAACTCAAATACACAAAAAAGGATACCGAGCTAAACGAAATGAAATGATAAACTCTTGCTTCCGTTTCCGCTGCGCCATTGTGCAGGCAGTTACTTCCTCTTCCTCTGGCCTGTCCCTTGTGTTCCGCTCTCCTCATTGAGTTGCAAATTCCTTCGTCCTGCGGCACCTTTCAACTTCCTGCCAACGAGAAAAAATGTTGCTGTGCAAATTATTTTGTGTCTCTCTTGTTTTTGGCAATTGTCCTGTGGCCCGTGCAGATGGTGATGAGGTTTTTTTTCGGGGTCTCCAGGGCGCTGTTTTCTGGTCAATTTTGAATTGTTAAATACTGCGGTCAGGGATTGTGTTAGTACATATTGTGTTCATCTAGGTTGAATACACTTGTCGAAATTTATATTTAGGAATTTTAAATTTGAATTATAATAATAACATTATTTATGATTGGTATTTTGATTTATGATCAAAATCAATGCTCATTTCTGATGAAACTGATTTTAAACCTTTCAGTAAAATAGTTTGAAAGCACTGAATTCCTAAATAAAACAATAAATACCATAAACAGGGTTCCCCGTTGTCAGTTTAAAATCTTTAAATAAACATTAAAGCTTTAACATAAATATCATCAAATGCCTAGGAATCTCCAAATTAATTATGAATCTGTGAAATTTATCTGTCCCCCAAAAATTCCTGCATTAACACCTAAACCTGATACTGAGGAATCAGCAAACAAAATCCCTGTAAATAAATTATTCAACATGAGACCACATAATTGAAATGGAAGGACGAAAATGCTTTGCCGCTGGTCAAGTGCGGTCGCTTATGCAAATTGTGGGAAAATTTATGTTAATTGAGCCCCTCCCCGATGGTCGTTGTAAATAATACGATGAATGTCAAAGCGTTTTCTAGAAAGCCAACTCATGATTAGTTCTAGTTTTAGTTGTAACATACAAAAACAAATTTTCCTTAGTTAGCAATTATTCAACTACGTATGCTCTCTATCAACAATATTATTTGTGGACTTTGGCTGACATGAGAGTTAAAATGTGTTTGGCACTTTTCAGGCCCAACATCAAGTATCAGTATTCCGCCTTGGACAGCGGCAATGGGATCGTGGAGCGGAGTCCTAGGGAGCGGGCCCAGCGGGAGAAGGCCCTGAACGCCACCCAGGAATGGATTCAGAGTGCCAATGGACGCTACGAGGTGATTGCTCACCTGGATGAGATTGGCTCGAGGCACGGCAAGAACTGGTTTCTGGTCACAGATGCTTCGGTAGGATGTTAATGCAGTGCCTCTTAGCATATATCTTAAATTGGGAGTGTTAATAGGTTCGCACAGATCGTCTGCTGACCCTGCTACCTCTGCCCCCCGACTGCGTGGCCTTCGAGGATCTGCCGCCCAACGAGTGTGCCAGGGAGATCCTCATGGAGCTGCTCGGCTCGCTGCATCATCCGTACATATATCCCGTGCTGGACCTGGGCTTCTTGCGCAACAGCTCGCATAACTATGCCTGCCTGGTGACGCCCTTCAATTCGCGCGGCAGCCTCAAGGATCTCATATACAAAGTGATTGCTTTATATAAAATTTTTTAAAATTTTAATTGAATACAAAAATTTCCCCTTTTAGGCACAGTGGAACGAGCCGTGGGCCAAAAAGTACACGCGCAAGCCAAACGGCTTGCCGGTGAGCCAAGTGCAGCGCCTGGGGCGTCAGATCCTGGAGGCCCTGCTCTTCCTGAAGGAGCGCGGCTTTCCGCTTCACGGTCACCTTCACAGCGGCAATGTCATCCTGCAGAACGGGGCAGCCAGGTGAGTTCGTTCAGCCGTGAACTAATTTAATAATGACTGAAATATTTGATATCGAAGCGCTGGCCATCGGTGGCCCCCTCCTGAAATTTCAGTCATGCAAAATTCAGCGAAATAGAAGGGAGAACGATATCGGGCCTAAATGGCAAATTAAAAGCAATTCAACGAAATCGTTGGCCATTTCGTGGCACTTTAAATGCATGTCCCCCCGACCCTTGTCCCTCCCATCCAGATCCGTGTAACTGCTGTGCGACAACGCGTAAAGCGCCCGCCCAGGGCCACCCACTCGGAAACATCGAATGGGTGTAACAAAAATAAAGCTTTAGCTTTTTGCCATTTTAAAAATAAATGCTCGTCGCAAAAAATGCTTATACTGCAGCGAATACCTATAGGTGAAAGTCAATGAAAGAGCGGATTTCTTTGTTCTTTATTTTTTATTTTTTTTTTTTTGTGCTTTTCTTTGTTTAAGTTTGCGCCAAGTGCATGACCCAATTTAGTTGCCGTCGTCGCTGGAGGGAGGACATTGAAAAAGCTGATTTTCATATAAATTGCTTATACATATGTACAGCCATCGATAGGGCCAAGTGATTGCAAAAGTCCATTGCCAGAGCAATGGAGAGTAGTAAGCTGAAAAGCTGATTGATGGAGTGGCAAAGCAAAATACTTATTCAAGTGGGATTGCTTTAGAAATCTCTCGTTTTTCCTCTGGGAAATGGTAATCAAGGAAAGGATGAAAGGATAAATCAGAGCTGTAAAATCTAGAGAATAATAACAGGCCACCAATTAAGAGACGATTTATTCAATTAAGAAAATCTCAATAGCATATGCAAAATCACTTAGAGTCAGTGCAGCTAAGAAGGCTTAACGAATTAAAGTAAGATAGTCCAGGAAATTCAAGTTCTTATACCAAAGCTTAATTCACATTTTTGTGAAATAATTAACATACCTTTGCCATCAAAATCCATCAACTATCCAGCACCGAGAATCAGCATCTTCAGAACGCCTTTTGTCAGCCAATTTGGGTGCTCTTTTCCTGCTAGTCAGCAATACTGCGCTCTAATGAACACTGACAGGACTCTTGAGCCAAAAGCCCAGGCCAATCTGCAGTATACGGCACTGTGTGGTGTCATAATATTGTCATATCAGGTCTGACATACGCTCTTTGTCATATAGGCCTCTCTTACCCCTCTCGCTCGCACAGAAATCCATAAAAGTAGGCACTTTGTGGCCGTCGTGGCCGTGTTGGCCATCAATACATGGATGTGGCTCGGGCAGAACCGCCATCGAATGTGCTGCATAATTAAGATCATGAATAAAGGTGCGGGGATATGGAGGGGCTCGGCATTTAATTATGCATTCTCCGTGACACGTGTTTTTTTTGCTCACCAGGTTATCGGGCCTGGAGAACGGTCTACTGGGGCTCAGCTCGCGGAATAATGCCGTCATGTGGTCCCGCTCGGTCACCGAGATCGAGAACGTGGACATTGTCTGCTTCGGCCACTTGCTGTACGAGATGTGCACGGGCCAGGAGCTGACCACACCCAAGCCGTCCATGCGGGTGCTCGAGATGGAGATGCAGCACTACCCACAAATTGGCCAGGTAACACGAAATCATGGAACCTTGATTAAGGTCTATAATTTTTAATATTTTCCTTTACAGATTCTGGAGATATTAGGTCTTATCTTTGAGCCGCCTAGCGGCGTCTGCCCCTCCGTTGAGGACCTAGTCCTGTGCGATCTCTTTCGCAGCATCGATTTGCGCGAGCTGCGTGGCCCCTGTTTTAGTGTAAGTTTTCTTAAGTCATTTAAATTTGTTATTTTAACCCATTTTGCTTGCAGACAATTAAGCCGAGCCTCAGCAGGTCCACCCTGAATCTGCTGCATGCGGTTAAGAAGCGCCAATGCGCCTCTCTGGGCCACTCCCTCAGCGAGGCGAACTCACCCTGCACGCCGCCCTCGACGCCGCACGATCGACGCACTGGGTGAGTAGCACCACCGTCGGCTTAGTTGTTTCTTAGCTTTTCACCTAGAAGCAAACTCTGCCAACTTTTCACCTTCTCAGTCATCGGCATAACCCACATAAGTCCTCACACACACACAATCTGTACACTGTTCATCGTCGTGTCATGTTTAATCGGTGTGATGGAATCAGGAAGTGATT
>JAEIIL010004814.1:0-30373 GCA_018905715.1 Drosophila lini | reverse complement strand
CTTAGCATTATAATATTCATTTTTTCTGTCATGTTCAGGAACTCTTCCTTGCTGCAGATCACTCCCTTTATGAATATTCTCGGTTGTGTTAGTATTATAATATTCATTTTTTATGTCAAATTCGGGGAATCTTTCTTGTGTTAGGTAACTTTGTTTATTAATATCATTCTCATTTGTCTTGACACCTTTTCTGTCATGTTCAATAACTTTTTCCTCTGGAAGATCATATCCTTTAAAAATATTCTCAGCTGTCTTAGCAGCATAGTATTCATTTTTAATGTCCTGTTTTGAAACTCTTTCTTGTGGTAGGCTACAAAATGATTTTTCTGCTGTCTTAGCATTATAATCATTTGTTCTGTCATGTTCAGGAGCTCTTTCTGCTGACTGATTCTTTTCCGTATAAATATTATGCTCAGCTGTCTTAACATTATAATGTTCATTTCTTATTTCATGTTCAGGAAATCTTTCTTGAGGAATATTTTCGGTTGTCTTAGTATTATAATATTCATTTTTTATTTGCAGTTTAGGAAATCTTTCTTGAGGTAGGTAATTTTCTTCGAAACTATTATTCTCAGTTGTCGTGACAGAAAGTTTTTCTTCTGGTTGATCAGCTGCCTTTGCGTTATAATATTTATTTTTATTGTCCTGTTCAGGGGATCTTTCTTGCGGTACCTCATTTCCAGTATAAATATTATATTTTGCCGTTTTGATTTTATAATATTCATTTTTTCTGTCATGTTCAGGAGTTCTTTCTTCTGGTGGGTTGTTGCCCTTATAAATGTCATTCTCAGCTGTCTTAGCATTATAATGTTCATCTTTTCTATAATTTAAATCGGTTGGAACATTGAGAGGTTGCCTAAAATCATATCTGTAATTTTGCCTTTCGGTTGGAGCATTATCTATATCAAATAGACTATTATAGGGAAGCTTAAACTTATTCTGTACTGGTTTATTTTCTTGTGGGAAATCGAGGGATTTAAAATTATGATATTCTTCTTTCTCGTGTGGAAAACTCTTTAGAGTCTGAGTTCTAGGAGAGAGATCATTTTCATTCGAATTAGAATCGACAGTCTTAGGATGGCTTTCATTTCGTGTGTTAAAACCAGGCTTGTAGTTTTTAATTTCTTCTAAGATGTCTTTCTTTTGATCTCCCGGTTTTATTTGATGAAATCTAAATATAAACATATATATAATAAAAAATAAAAATAAAGTAGTAGAACTGTAAAGTCGATAGCCTCGACACCCGCCCATTAATTCTAGTTGAATCATCATTTCCCACTTTTACGCAACCAATGAACTTACAGCGGAAAATCTTTCTCCTTTATATTATCTGGATACCTTTCACATTTTTGTTGGTAATATCTTTCTCTTCCGTCCTGGTAAATCTTGTTCTGCGAGTTCTGTAAGTAACATTTCCGAATTTCTTAAACTCTATAGATTTTACCTCTTTTCTTACCGAGTCAAGAAGTTTTTTATCCCAAGTATTGCTATTATGCAGTGATGCCTCCCTATTTCTTTCTATTTGCTTAATTTTATTTCGATCGTTCATATTCATTTCTCGATTATAAAGTTGATAAGACCTTAGTGCGTTATTCTTTTCATCCTGCTTCTTATTATATTTTGGAATTCTGTTGTGAACACTCTTCAATTCCTGCAAGCCTACCATCCGATCTGCTGCTTAAAACGTTCAGAAAATGTTTTAAAACATTACAAAAATCATTATATAAATTACCCTTCTCTGAGCCCCGATCTCTAACTTCAATTAGTCCAAGTGTTGAAATGTCACTTTGACTAAAAAATGGTTTTTGGTGAATCCATGTTGCATCCTTTCCTGGTGATTTCTGAAGAACAGCAATGTTGAACCCTACTGATTTCTTACTAGCAAATACTAGACCTTGATTTCTCTTCACTGAAATTAAAATAGCATCATAGCACTATATACAGGAAAGGGATATATTTTTTTACTCACTTCTGGAAGGATCACAACTTTCATTACGAGATGGAGAATCTTGATGATTCTTGATATCATGTTCGCTTGGTTTTTCAGGTTTTTGATCTTTTATATTTATATCGATTGTCTCAACAGAACGTGATTCTTGAATGTCCTTGACTTGAGGATCCTTAGATTCACCAGATGGGGAACTTTGAGTTTCATCGACATTTCCTTGTTCATTTATATTTATTGGTTCGTTGGTTGTACTCGATAGAAAGCCTTGACTGTCTACGTTTTCTACGGTGGCTTGTTCATCTTCCTGTTCTTTCATATTTATTGAAGGAAGAGGTCCGTCAGTCTTAACTGATTGAGATTCTTGAGCATCTTTGGCATTATCTTCTGTGGGTTGTTTATCTTTACCTTCGTTCATGTTTATTGAAGGGACTGGTTCGTTGTTCTGATCAGATGGGGAACCTTGAACGTCCTTACCATCTTTACTTTCCTTTACATTTATTAAAGGATTAGGTTCGTTGATGTTACCAGATGGAGTATCTTGAAGGACCTTGACCTGTTCACTTTCTTTCATATTTATTGAAGCATAAGATTCGTTAGTCTTACTAGATTGTGAGCCCGAACTCCCCTTGTCGTCATCTTCGGTGGGATGTTCATCTTCCCCTTCTTTCATGTTCATAGAAGGAAGAGGTTCGTCTTCGGTATCATCTTCGGTGGCTTTTTCCTCTTCACTAGGTTCGGTGTTCTGATCAGATGGTGAGCCTTGAACGTCCTTGTCATTACTTTCCTTCATATTTATTAATGGTTCAGGTTCGTTAGTCTTGCTAGACGACAAGACGTTTTTTGTGGGTTGTTCATCTTCCCGTTCTGTCATATTTACTGAGGGGCGGGGATCATCAGTTTTAACAGATTGAGAATCTTGAGCATCCTTCACGTCATCTTCGTTGGGTTGTTGATTATTACGTTCTTTCATATTCATTGAAGGGACAGGTCCGTTATTCTGATCAGATGGAGAACCTTGAACGTCCTTGCCTCCCTCCATAGTTGTTCCAGGGTTTGGTTCGTTGGTGTTGTCAGATGAAGAACCTTGAACGACATTGACATCATCTCCAGAGGGTGGTTCATCTTCACATTCTTTCATGTTTAAGGAAGGACGATGTTCGTCAGTTTTATGCGTAGGGGAGCCTTGATCGTCCTTGACTTCTTGCCTTACTTTCATTTTTATTGAAGGACGAGGTTCATTAGTCTTACTAGACGGCGAGACTTCGCGGTCCTTGGCATCATCTTTGGTTGGTGTTTCTTTCCTGAACTCCTGATGCTTAATTGACTAAAAAAATAGTTTTAATTACTAACCTAATATATAAGGATATATTTTAACTTATACAGACTTCTTCATACTGAAGAGGATACATGACAACAGGCTCGCCCCGACCCACCACTATCAAATAGGGTGATATTATTTTTAAAACCGATCGCCTTGTCGGATCGTACACTTCATCGAGTATCCAAGAGTCCTCCACATTGTTCAAGTCAACGCTCGGGTTCATGTGAATATTAATAATTAAGTGTGGCTCGCATGTATTATTTAGGCTGTTTTCAGGGCACTTGATTAGAATGGCGTTTATGTCTTCAGATATCATTGATTCGGGGTTACTTTTGGCTAATGTAATACGAATAGTTTTAAGAATTATAAAAATGAATACAAGAAATATTGGATTTTTCATTTTAGTTGCATTTTTTACTTATTTCTAACCATTCAATTTATTTTTAAAATGATTTAAAAGGCTTACTGGGTTCAAATTAAACAAAGATGATCGTTTTTTAAAATCTATTTATTCTCTTTCATCTATATTTTGGTAAACAGTTTCAAGGCTCGGGGTTCAAACATAAACCAACAGTTTATTAACAGTATATTTATGAAAAATATACATTTCACAATTTTAAAATAAAAACAATACTATGGTTAGTCCCTAAGGCTACTATATTTTTAGCTGATGATTCAGATCATAGACAAGGTAAGTAGTAGGTACTCTAGTCTCGAGGGCGACAGACACGTTTAAAGCACATTGCAGGTTTTCTGTACATTGATCATGGATCCCGATGGACACTTGAATACTTCAGTCGCGCTCCCGCCTTGGGCAACGAGCCAACCCAATCTGCAAAAGTTAAATTATTAAATTATAAGCTTTTATTGGCTGGGTATGAGAGCTTACATATTATCAAACTCGGGAGCATTGGTATCAATGCCCAAGTAATTCGATTCGGCGCACAGCTCCTGAGCCGAGACTAAAAAGAAGATTTGTGTCGGCGTTAGATTGAGGCCTGGTAGCCTTGCCATTCCCTTGATGGGTCCGGTTAGGGAGAGCATTGAGTGGTATGAGATCTGCATTCCTCCCGAATGAATCAGTATATCCATGCGGCTATAGTTCGAGAATATGTTCACCGAATGTGGAACACAACGCATGGCCTTCTCGTCAAACGATTTGGTAATCGAACGCAAAATCTCCTTGGCAATGGATACACCAACAGAGGCGTAATGTAAATATGGAGGCAACACAGCATTGAAATACGGTATGAGGATGACAGATAATGGGACAACTGCGAATATTTACAAAAGTGTTAAAAAGCTTCAATGAAATATGTAAGTATGTATATACAGACCGATAGAATGGCTAAGGGTGTCGTAGAATATGGTCGAAACGATGGGGTAGGCCCAGCTGTAAAAATATAGGTTTTAAATACAAAATTTTCGAGCTAAAACAAAGCACTTACGCATCATGAGAACCCCCTCCATGCAAGTTAATATCCGTTGGTACCAGCTTGTTCTTCTTGTATATCTCCAGGATGTTTTGAAACCAGCACTCGGCGGTTATGTCCAAGGTCTGAAGGGTTTTCAGTAAGTCCGTGGTATTTGAAAAACCATCCCATGTGTGCGACTGAATCTTTAATGCCGATAGTTTCACCAGGGCAGCTCCCTTCAGCGAAGGAGCTCTCTTTAGGTGTGCTTTCAAAGATTTAAATATAATCTCCGCCTGAAATTTATGTTAATCTTTGATTTTTTATTTCTTTTTAAATGTTCAGTAAATATACCCTTTTTGTTATATCTTTGAGATCATCGGATGAGTGCTGAGCAATATACAAGGCCGATGACAATTCGGGCAAGGCCCACATCGTAGATCGCGTGCATACCTCGGGACTGGGATAATCCCTGGGCAGTATTTCTAAAGCGCTCAGCAATAGCAGCGAGTTGTGTGCCACTCGGGTTGGATACTTGGTAAGAAAATATTCTAAGGCCTTCAGATAATCACTATTTCTGACAACGATGGGTCCACTCCAATTCGATGGTATTAACAGGGTCCAATTTAGCTGGAAACGGTAAGTAAATAATATTATAAAGGGCTGGCTATATAAGTTTAACCTTGCAGAGTATTATTATTTTAGTCAAAAGTTTGCAACGCAGTTAGGGAGTCATTCCGACCCTATAAACCATATTTATTATTGATCAGCATGAACAGGCGAGTCTTTCTAGCCATGCCCGAAAGAAATACATATTTTTTAATATTTTTCAAAATTTAATAAGGGGTTAGTTACATCGTTAAAATTCTCAAAAATAAAAATCTAGATCTCTTAAAAACTTAAACTCAGTATGCAGATTTGTTAACCTATTAAAAACTAGCATAGAAATGCTTTCTGAGTTGATTTTAAAGCATTGTGGATTAGTTTTTTAAGATTCGATTTGCCAGAAAAAAAATCGTATAAAAATATGGACAAGTATAATTTCGTCTTCCCGAATTTAGTTTCCTTTCTTATAATATGCATATGTTTATTCAGTTTTTATACTCACAACTGGGTACAAGTCTTGTAGGCTGGATACATTATATAAAACAGTGCTGTCCCAGAAGCCTCGCCGTGAGTGCTCCACTTGGAGCTGAAATTGTTATTAATTAATATACAAGTATATTAATTAAATATATTAACTATTTGGAACTCACCTTGTTTAGGTCCTTAATAAATTCAAAAATTGTATCCTTCTCAGACACTCTTTGAGCATATGACACAAAATATGGTAGAAAATTGTCGATTAAATCGGCCAATAGTTTCGGTAGTCCTTGTCGAATACGACTTGGTGGTGCTTTCGGGCTCATCCAGCGTATTTTGCGCTAAGTAAATTATTTATAAATTAAGTAAATATTATTTTCTTTAAATATGAACAACCACCTCAAGTATAGTTGACGAAGTACTGGGTCCACTGATTATGAGTAGAATGTGCGGCCTCCTTCCATAGCTTAGATCGTAATATAAGTCCACCAAGGGACTTGGACCGAGATCATAGATTTTAGCTATCAAAGGCGCTATGCTGGAGGGTCCCACTGAGCCAACAGGTATATATCCACCCAAAGAATCGAAAATGTGGTGCATAATAGTAGAGTTAGTTGTCTGCTGCAGGCAGCTTTCAAACAAATTGTGCAAAATATTAAAACTGCCGTTCATTATTTTGTTTTGAAAAAGATCTGAAAGGAAGAAGCTTGAAGAAAATCTTTGTTAAGAGGAAAATTTACTAAATCTTACACAGCATTTGTGAGTCGACACTTTTCTGCGAGTTTCCCATTTCAATGAGGTTCGTTATGTTCTTATTTCGGGTGTTGCGCCAGCAGCTAAACTTTTTGAACTCCGTGCACGGGTCCTTGTTCCAATTGAGTCTGGCCTGGATGCTGGATGCCACTGCTTCGCAAATGGGATCCGTGCATTCGGGCGGTGCTGAAACGGCGGGCGAGCATCGATCCCCCTCCATATAACAATCTCGCGGCAGGGGAGACGGTGCGGTGCTTATCAAAAATAAAATGGGCGATGCTACCAGCAATGTGGTCACCAGCAAGGTGGCCGACGTGATGGCCATTTTGTGCACCGCCGCGGAGGTACGTAGCCATATACACGGGGCACAGCATATCCATCCAATAATACTATTCTGTAATATTAATTAATTAACATTTATAGCATTATTAAATCTCCAATGCCTTTTGTCTTTAATGTAAACTAAACTACTGGACTATTTATCCCTTCCTTTGTTTGAATAATGTAATGTTTGTACCATAAACTAGTTTAATTTTAAAATTAAAATTAACTAAAAAATCACCTCTCTTCTGATCCAATTTATGCAAAGGTCAAAGTTTAAGCCATATGTATTCCACAACGCAACATCTTATTACCTTATTATATCGCGTATTAAAGTTTTCGATGTTCGCACTGTCAATCATTTCAATCTCATCGGATTTGCCCATTTGCTTGGAGCCCACGGGCGTCTTAAAGGACAATTGCTTCTGGAGCAGGGAGGCACTGCTCCCGCCGGATGGATTCGCCGTCGTAATAAGATTTCGGCCATGACCGTTGTTCCCCAAGCCGGCAACGCCGTTCTTTCGGAATACATTACGTGCACTGGAATCAGCTGTCATTGTTTGGATTTGTTTCTGAAAATTGAATTTTCTCCTACGACTGCCTTCATATGAAAATGTCTTCACGCAGATATCTGTATCTGTGCGGCGTGGGTGGGGGGCTTCCTAGGAGGTGTTGTTGCTACAAGGAAGGATATATCGAAAATATATATTTATTTTGCTGAAGAATTAATCAATACCATTTGTTTGCTTACCGCACATTTGTCTCCAGAGATCCTATCAGCAGTCCACTCGCTTGGCCCGTATTTCGAATTGACAGATTAATGTGCGAGTCAGGCCAACAGGAAATTATTTATTTTTATTTTTAGTAATTACTATTTTCTATTATTTGTGCCATTACAATTGTCCGAGCAGAAGTGAGTTTTTCTGCCAAAAAAGGAAATGATGACCACTGGCAACACCACTCGCGATTATTCTCTCGAAAGCTCCAGGCAGAAAGCTGTTCCTGTAAAAGCTTTTCCCCCACGCACGTAGCCACATGTATTACACGTTGCCCATATTTAAATATTTTGGCCCAAACTACACCCTGGGGAGGGCGGGGGGAGGGTCTTTGAGCTCTCAGAGCTATCTACGGTATGCTTGACTGAGAGTTTCAACGGTTTTTGAACGATAAAACAGCTCGTTTTAAAGTAATAAAGCAAAACTTACACATAAAAACCAACTAAATAAAAAAATAAATATTAATTCCTTATTGAAATAGGAAAAAATGAAATTAAAGAATTTAAATACACCTAAATATTTTAAAAAGTTTAAGTTTTAAATTTAAGTTCTAAAGATAAAGGAGCCAAGGTTTGGAATATAAAATATAATTTAGTTTTAGAACCAACTTTGAAAGATCCACTCAAAACCTTAAAGTAAAAATATAAAATTTAAAGACGTTCAGGTTGTGTTGTTATTTTGTGCATTTCTCGTTTATTTTCGAAGTTTCGGTTTCATATATCTTTGGCGTAGAAAGTATTATATTTGTTAAAGCTATGAGTTGTGTTGCAGGCAGAAAAAGTTGACCTTCTTGTTTTTAATATAAAAGCTATTTCCGTTTAATTTTTATAAAGCAGTTCAAAAACTACATTTTCGTTGTTTCCTATAACAGTTTTTTGTATGTTGTGATTAATCCTCTGCCTTAATGCGAAAATTTGAATACAAAAATAATTTGGCTTACCACCAAGTATTACTGACTGGACAAAAGCTTCGAACATTTAGCTAAAAAGATGTTTAAGAATCGCTTTCTGTATGCTCCCGGGCCTCTTACAGGAACATCTTCTCCTTGTCGCAGTTCTTGAAGTATCCATCGTATTTGCTGAGCTCTCTGGCCGTACCGGAGGTGGTCACCATGGAGGGGAGGGCTCTTAAAAATCCGTGCAAGCCGCACGGAATGGGCGGCGTTGGTGGCACTGACAGTCCACATCGATTGTACAGGAAGGGCATGATTCCGGTAACATTGGTGTGAAGAGTCAGCACTGCCTCCAAGTCCGACTCTTGCGCGTGCATCAGGAACTGATTGTAGGCACTGGATGGTATCATCCCGAAGTGATCGAACGAATCTACATACGCCTCGGTGTCCCGCTTGTAGTTTTCCAGGAAGTCGCCCAGAAGCTTGGCTACCATTGCCGATCGGGCCTTGCTGGCCACCTTGAGGCTCTGCATATTCCGGAACACAACTGGCGGCTTCACGGCTCCTCCGAATTTGTTCAAAAACTTCAGAATAATTTTCTCGTGATTGTCCTTGGGATCTTCGGTTAGGCGGCGTAGCACAGACTCCAAATACAAACTGAAAGTCTGTCGCGCCTGGAACTGCGTCAGTTCGGATCCATTGGAAATCTTCTTAAGCATCACCTTGCGCAGCCTCCGGCCCTCCTCCTCGCACTTGGCCACCGCCGCCTTCTTGACGAACGGAATCTCTGAATCGGTCTCCAGGGCCCTCTCGTACTGCCCAATGCGGTTCTCCTCCGAGTTATCGTCTCTGCCATGCCGGCCCGCATCCTGGCAGTATAGATTTAGATGCAGCATTTGGTTGTAGTTGTGTTGCAGGACCGGTGTCTGGAATGTCTGACTTTGCACTGTCGGCGTGGAAATAGGAATGCCAGTACTGGAGTCTAGGAAGTTACCATAACGCTGCATGGAGTCGTCCGTGGGGAAAATACGTACGAATCCGCCGCGGCGGGAATACTGTTGGCGTGTATGGCGCAAAATGCGCTGCTCTTCGCCGGTAAGTTGGGCCTGAACGTTGGCAGCGGCTGCCGCTGCTCCTCCCTTCTTCTTCGATTTCTTTGACTTTTGCGCGAGGGCGACGCCGGGGTAGGCGGTTGGCTGCCTTTGGCAGCTGGAACTACGCTGAAATCGCGACCATTTCTGGTCGTAGTGAGATCTCATTTCTGGACTATAGGCCGGTATGCCAACGCAGGTGAGGAGGTCGGCCATCAGGCATGACTTCACCTTCGTGTCCAACGGACTATCCACGCCCATTGATGGCGACAGATTGATTTCCAGAAGCCATGGCTTCAGGGCGTTGTCTATCAATATATCGAAGCCATACAGCTCGAAGCAGTTGTTGCCGTTGGGCACGAACATGCGGCAGGCGGAAATGACGGACTGGGCACAGGCCAGCACGGCCTTAATAATCAAGTCCTCAATGTTCAGCATCAGTTGACGCGTATCACAACTCTGGAGTTTAAGGTGCCTCAAAAGGGCCGACAGCGTCCACTTGTGGCCCACATCCTCGTCCTGGGCATCGGAGCTCCTTATGTAATCCGAATGGTACTTGTTGATGCTGTAGTTGCACAGGTGCATGCAGGGATTCCATAGGTTATCAGCATGCCGGTCATATTTCACTGTGGCTAGCCGCACGATGCCCTCCTCGTAAAGATAAATAATCAGGGGATCAAAGGAAGTCACTAGCACGTAAACGCGTAAATCACACTTGTGGCCGTCGATGCACAGCGGGTCCACAATATACTTGGAGACAAGCACCTGTTCGTCCTGCGGAATTTGGTCCGGCTGCAAGGAATAAATGTTTTAATAATTTAAGCCAAAAAATCCAGAGGTCTAAAAATTACCGTATTAACTATAAATATTCCCCTTCCTCGGCTGGAAGCTGCCGGCTTCACTATCCAGGGTCCGCGATGCTTGTTGTGGGCCACACACAGGTCCCGGGACTCTATGGGCAGGACAAAGGACTGAGGCACAATATCAAAGTGTTTCATCCCACGGAGATGCTGCATCCGCTCAATGTTCTTGTACAGCCTGTCCTTTCGCGTTAGCTCGTAGGACCTGCAAATTTTTAAAAGCACATTAGCACACAGTAAAGACTTATCAGTTTTTACGGTCACCTTGGAAAATGATTAACCCTTTGGTACGGCGCCAGATTTCTGACAATATCCAGTTTCATGTGGACACCAGTCCAGAGGAGGTTAAAATTATTTTCACCCTGCGCTTCGGTAAGGCCATGGACATTGAAGAGCTTTCGCAGCAACTTGGTTTCCGTTTGGTGGAATTTGTACGTAATATTAAGCTTATAGGCGGGCATGTTGACGCCACATTCAACCTCGTCCTCGCTGGTTGCCTCCGGATCCTCCTCGCTAGCTTCAGCCGTATTCGTTCGGGATTGGCCAGGTCCCAGGGAATCGTATCCACTCTCCTTGGACATTTCATCTTCAGCTAATTTTATATTTATGGAATTCTGACTAGCCTTAAGTACTCGCGATTTGCTTTCAATACTGCGCGAAGGCTCGGCTTCGCCTTCGCTGGAAATGGACGTATCACTCGAGGAATATCGGTTAAGCATCTTCTTAAAGGGACTACAAAACTTTAATTTATCCGATTTATCACAATTTTGTGGATTTTTTATTAAAAAAATATTTTTCTGCGTGGAGCCGCCGCTTAGAGCATCGTTGCTACAGGCTGGCGCAGACGTTTCCGCCTTGTGGCATGAAGCGTAATCTTCCCTGTCCTTGGTCGCGAGCAGCGCCTGGGCGGAGGACCTTTCGGATAGGATCTTGCGAGTCTTCGGATTGAGTATGTTCGTTCTAAAAACCAGAACTGCCTCGCGAGAGCCCAGCTTTCCACTAGTAATCCAATCATCTTGCTTTAGATATTCTAAATTGGCTCTACAGCACCATGAACACCGAAACAAATACATTATTAATGTCGAAGCGAACAGCAAATTAAAACATGAAACATTTATTTTGTGCCCCAAGTTACAGATGAAATAAATCAGCTTTATTTACATAGTTATTATTTTTATTAATTTAACGCTTGAAGCTACAGAATAGGTGTTTCGTTTAAAAAATACTCAACTTACGAAGAACTTGTATGCGGTTCACACAAGGAAGAAGGCATAACGACTTCTGAAATTGTGAAATAAATATATAAATATTTTTAGATCAGACTAGATTCTACGTTTTTACTAAACCTAAGATGGTTAGTGCATAATTGATCAGTGGCGTGGACGTATGATTTTCTAAGAGGAAGAATGGAATTTAAGAAATGGGGAAAAGGCAATAAGTTCGACCTTTGTGCTGGTAAGACTGAGCTGTGCCGAGGGTCCTTCCACATGAACGCTACCACTAAAGGTGTGGGCGATGTTGTATCAAGAGTTTCTCAGGAACCACGCCATTTACGCTGTTAATGGATTAGAATTAAAGGGAAAGTGCTAAAAATTCGGTGCCCTTGTGAAAAAGGTTTGAAGAGGTCACTACATCGATTCATCTCTCCTTCACCAGTTTAATTATGTAAGTCGAGATTTAATTTAATTCCAATCTATGGTACTGGGTGTTGTTCTTGGTAAAATCTGCACCTTATCAACTATTGAATCCACTGAGAAATGCAATCCTTTTAGGACCGGTTTCTGCACTCACTGTTAAAGTACCAGATAAACTTTCCGTCAAGATAATCGGTTTTTCAAAAGTTACAAATGCGAAAGAATAAAAGAGTGCTGATAAGCACCGATTTGTGCTCCAAAGCCCAGCGCAAAAAACACAAAACCAGCTGATATACGGGTTTTGTGCTCTGTCAATGTTAACTCTTTCAATTACACAATTAGTAACTGCATTTTTAGGACTCCAAATATGTAACAGTGAGCGTAGAAACTTGCCCTTAGACTTTAAATGGATACCAGTTTAACTTATAAAGAATAAGATTCGATTTGATTCGTACCTTTTCCTAAAACATAAAACACCCCATCTCTGGAGGTTCCGCTGGCTTTCAAGTTAGATGCAGAAGATTGATCTATAATAAAACCATTATTTAGGAGCGAAATATTTTGGATTTTTATTCTAAGCGTTTGTAGCGCGACTAAGACATCTAAAAAACTAATTGGCGGCGAATCGGGGAGATCTGAGTACCTTAAAGTATCCCCAAAAGTTTTGGCTTGTTTCATCGGTATTCTGTGAAGATATTTATTGAATCCATAATATCCTTGACTGTACAAATTAAGGGTTTACAAATTCAATCCAACCATTGGAGTTTTAGATAATTGCTGCAGTTTGGGATCAGCTCCATCTTTAAAGCATCGCTTCTGTGCTTGTTCGTTACAATCCTCCTTACTGTTGATGTATTATCCACGTGCGGTTTGGTTTTGAGTTCAAACTTAAGGACTATAAAGCCTGTTTCCGCGAACACATACATATTTCTCCAGCCTCATTTTATGTAGATTCTACTAGCAGAAGTTTTTTCCAAGTAGAATTTAAGCATTGTTTTAAAAAATGATTAAGGTTGTATGTAGTACCACTGGAAGCAGGCCATCTTATAAAAATACAGTTGAACTTAAACTTTATATTTACTTTTTTTTTTAATTTATATTTTATATTTTTGAGTAGTTTAAAAAGGAAGTACGTTTGCTCTGCCTAATTAGCGGGCGACTTGATTTAGAGTTTAGTTTTTCTTTTACATTATTTTGGATCGGTCGAAACAAGGTTATTTTATTTCTGCCGTTGGAGCGATGGAACCAATTGATCATCGATTTTTTTTATTTTAGAAATATGGAAGTGTTACGTTGGCAATCACACATAATTACCACTTTAAAAATTACTAAGTTTGTTAAAAAAAAAATACATTATCATATCTATCTGGTTAAATACGTCTAATTTCGTTGTTTACGAGTTTAAAGAAATGCATTCCTTGCATTGAAACAATTATAATACACTACAAATACATTTCGCAATAAAAAAAAACCAGATTAATTAATATTGTAAAATAATGTAGGCATGTATATTGTGATCTATGATGTGTATACATATGTATGTTCCGAATGATTAAACTACAAGGTGTCGAATTATGAAGTTTATTTACATTACATTGTTAAAATGTTTTACAGATTTTCAATGTATGCAGATGGTTTGTAAATTCAGTGATTACATCATTGTAAAATTATAAAAGTAGGTGTTCATTCATAATTCTAATTCATATTTAAGCTAACATTATCATTTAGAAATTCCTTCGGCTTGTGTTGGTGTTGTTGTATGTTGGATTCAAATGCGTATTGAAGTTGAAAAGCGACGAAGTGCTTATATCGTTCCGCAGAACGCTGCTGGTAGGATTCATTGACGGTCCAGTGCCAAACTGACTGTTTTGATACGATGATGTCGATGATGATAATACGCCAGATCCGTACAGTCCACGATCAGCCGAAAACGTGCTTGTGGTGTTAGTTATGTTGTTAGTGTTTTGGTTATTAAAGCGAGCCACATTTGAAGGATAGTTTTGACCAGTATACATACTGGTCGTGTTGCTCGCATTGTTCGCGACATTTAAATTTCTAGCTGAGTGTTGTGCCAACAAGTTATCATTGTTAATTGGGTTTGAAATCAGGAGACTTGGACGTACTGGGGATAAAGAATTTTCCGGGTAATTGCTGGGGTAATTTCCCGAGTCTCTGGGGAGATGATTTCCCATGTTGCTTGGGAGATTATTTCCCGAGTTGCTAGGAAGATGATTTCCCGAGTTGTTGTGGAGATAATTCCCAGAGTTGCTGCGTAACTGATTTTCCAAGTTGGCGGGTAGATAATTTCCCGAGTTGCTGGGTAGATGATTTCCCGAGTTGCTTGGGGCCTCACCAACATCCTGACGTTTCTTTTGCTCAATCATCGTATAAACTTGAAGAATTTTCTGCAGTTCTTCGCGATTAATGGATGTTTTGCCCTGGGATACCAATGAGGATGCCAATTTAGCTGCTAATTCAGTTTTATTCAACGGCTTTTCGACGTTTTGCTGAATTCGGTTTACAATTTGCGGGGTTTGCTTTTCAATAATAGGAAGTGCGACGGTATCTTTGGGATTGGTGTATTTGCTGGCCACTTCAAGCAAAAGTTCGGTGTCACTAATCGCCTTTTTCAATGCTCGCTCCTTGGTGGGATCGTAGATCTGCGAAATCAAAAGGCCAGTAAACTTTTCCTTTGCCGTCTCTAAGATGGCACAATTCTCTGCTGTCAGCGTCAGGCTAAGTATTTGCTCGGGATAAAGTTTTTGGGCCTGCAAGGCTTTGGCCAGCATTTCGGTTATAAAAGGCCCCAAGCTACCGAGGTAGTCCTCCAAAGCAGTTAGTAGGCGCAGAACGTGAATCACATTGGGAGGAGCCTCAGTCTCCTCATCGACTGACATTTTCTGCACGTCTTTATTAGCTAATGGCTCGTTGTGGTTCATTACAGGGGCAGAAGGTGGTTCGGGAACACTGACATGATACTTTTTGTTACTCAATTCGTTATTAGTCATGGGCAGGCACAACCTTTCGCGGCATTTTATTTTGATGTTCTCAATGTCCTGGTCATACAGTTCTTCAAGGCGATTGTTAAAGAAATGAATCCATTCGTTTTGATAGTTGTACGAACGATGGTTGATCCCAGCGAGAACAAGCTCGTCCTTGCGGCGCTTCCAGAACATTTGCCACTCGCTCTGATAGTTCGGATGCTGCTCCGGGTCAGACTTGTACGTTGCAAACGAGTTGTTCAGCTCGCGAACCTTCATATCGACCATGTGACGGTAGGCCTGCCATATGTCCCCATCTCGCAGTGGAGACACCGACCAACGTTCAAGGTTCCATAGCTTGTTCTTCATGGGATTCGTTGTTGCCACTCTCTTCCTTTGTTGCGGAGAATTGGACCGGGAGCGCTTCGAGCTTCGAGACTTTTGATTGTCTCCTGAGGATTGTCTAGTGTCTCGAAGAAAATTCTCGACCATTCGCTTGTGCGTCTCATCGTCCACGGTATTTGATGGGACACTGCTCGCCACTACAGGCATATTCTGGTAGCCCACAGCATAATTCGAGGCTGGAGGACACATGTAGGGATTCGGGTTTTCCATGTTCATTACGCACTGTGTGTTGCTTCGAGCACTTTTTATTAACTCATCCACCTCTTGCGCGTCCACGACATGCGTAAACGATGGACCCACCTTCTCCGAGGCATGGAATCGATTAAAGGCCTTGGAGATCAGAGACTGACGATCTTTGGAAAAGAAATGCTCATAGCATTGGAAGGGCGTCTTTCGACCATGATGCGCCTCAATGGCTAGGGCAAGCTTATCGAATATGGGAATCATTATCTTGCAGACATCGCTCTCTGGCACATTGGACACATACTGGCGAAACTGACGCATGGCAGTCGGATAATGCTTGTCAAAGTATTTGAGACGATGGTTGTAGCCCAACAAATGGTTGTGCATCGATTGCTCGGTGACGGTTATATCGCACAAGCAACATAAGTAGCGTATATTCATGTCGAACAGACTCCTCATTATTTTCAAAACGTACTCAACTCCAACCAGCTTCATGATTTCGTCTTGATGTGAATTGGAATCAAAGGTAATGCCAGTTGATTTATTCGGTGCGCCAGGGTAGGACGGAGCTGCACGAGGAATCCCTGGGCCGCCATAAGACGGAGGTGCTACTACCTTTTCGGCGGGAACAGAGCGAACGGGAGCCACAGCATTCTTGCTCGGCAATCTCTGTACAGGTAAAATATTTCTGGTTCCTGCTTGATTGGGCGGCGAAGGCTTCTGCTTGGTTCCCGCCTGGTTAGCCATTGGTTTGTTTAGACCACCTTGGTTAGCCATTGGGTTCTTTGGATCACCTTGATTGGGAATACTTTGTTTGGGAGCTGATTGACTGGGCATAGGTTGCTTTGGAGCTGCTTGATTCGGCATAGCTTTCGGCTTCGGAGCTGCCTGACTCGGACCAGTTTGATTGGGTTTGGGGTTCTTGGGACCGGCCAAGTTCTTGTTACCCTCTGCCTGCTGATCCTCATCTATAATGATGACATCGTTGTTGTCATCTGATGCAGGCTCTGGGGTAGCACTGATTAGGTTCGCCAGCGGAACACAGGATATCTTGGTGGCGAGTGGATTTACCACAATGTCTGGTGAATTCTTCGAATTGGATTGTTGTGCTCTTTGTTGGCCCTGTGGGGGCTTAGTCTGACTTTGTGGTGTTTGTTGTGGAGCCTGTACTTTCTGCTGCGGCTGAGACTGTGCTTTCTGTTGGGGCTGTTCTTTCTGTGGCTGAGACTGTGCTTTCTGTGGCTGCTGCTGTGCTTTTTGTGCCTGAGGATTTGGTTTTCCTGGTTGGGACTGTGGTTTTATTTGAGGCTGGGCTTTTTGTCCCAGATTATTTGATCCTCCCGAGTTTTTATTAGTGTTTGGTAAGGCCGTGATGTTGGGTCCTTTTTTCATCCCTGGACTTTGAAAGGTCCTGTTCGCTTGGTTATTACCACCAGCATTTGGGGTGGCTTTCTGTGGCGCTACGTTTCCGCTTGTGTTACCTGAATTTCCAGCTGCTGGCTTGGCCACGTTGTTATCGTTTTTGTTTTGAACCTTATTATTGTTGGAAGTAGTCTGAATCTTGGAAATGGAAGGTGAGTTGATTTTGTTGCCGGCAGCTTGCTTTGGAGCGCCGAGTGGCTTAATTCTGATTTGCAATTGTGGATTACCGATCAATAGTGTGTTGTGCTTCCTACCACTGAGGTGGCTGAAGAGGTTCTTTTCCCCCCATTGTACGACATTGCAGCAGTTGCATTGGTACTTTCCCTGTTCTTGCAACACCATGTTTTGCCATTTCTGCGACGAAACTTTGCGAAACTCAAACCTGAGCACCTCGTTCAATGATACTGTTGTCAACAACTCAAGAAATTTTGTCCCATCTATGGGTCTGTTGGGCGCAATGTTTTTGGTATCCATCTTGTGTGCTTGTGATACCTATAAACATTAATCGCTGTTCATGTGGCTCGCAGTTAACTAACACTTTTGGTTTCTATTTGGTTATTCGTATCAACGGATACTAATGTGAGTTTTGATTTCAGATATTGAGTGGCTATAAAATTGAAGGAAAAAAAGCTTTTATATAAAATGTATACAAGTAATAGCCAAAATTACTCTTATAAATATATTTCGTTTTGTTTTCTATTTATCTAAAACATTAATTATCTATTCTATATTTCTTAAGCTAGCAGAAAACAAGGAAGCACTTGTCGAACAAAGTAGATGCAGGATACGGACAAAGATCACAAGTAGGTGGAGAGCATTTAAAACTCGTGACAGGCATATGATATTTTTTTGTATATGTCGTCGAGAAATTCTAGCTAAAATTCCAAACATCACATGCACCAGTCCCATCGTATTCGTTTGAATACAACAAAGACGGTATAGTAGTAAAGGTATCAAAAGCAATTGAATAATAGAAGCGTTAGATCGGTTTTTAAAAGAGCGGGAAGCGGGAGGTAGTTGAAGCTTATTTGCCGCAAAATTAGAACATTATGCGGGAATTATAAAAGAAGTACTCCTTCGTTAGGATAAATTTATATGGGGATGCCAGTATCAAAAGTGATTTGATCTAAGCATATTAATTTGATGTAGATCTCGGGAACTATAAGTGATAAAGTTACGAGATTTGGTAAACTTTACGCTTCCCGGTTACGCTCACAAAATCATCTCTTTTAGTTTTCCCTAAAAAAGATAAAAATTAGACAATATAATACTTTTCCAAAATCATTTCCATTCTTTTTGGATAACAAAGAATGCTTACAATATTTAAGCTTTCATAGCCAAGATCAGAAAGTCCGTTTTTTTATAAGTTTACTTTTGAAACATTGAAAAAAGAAAATGTATATAAAAGAAAACATTTTAAAAGATTTCTTTCAATTTAGAGAATTTTATATCGATCGGACAGTATCAATAAATGATTACCAGGCTCAAAAACTTACAATAAATCGTTCTATAAAATAAGAAAAATGTATAAAAACACATCTTTAAAAAAAATAATAATAAAACTACCACTAGAAAATAAATTATATACTAGTTATACTAGTATAATCTTAATCATTAAGGTTAAGATTAAGAAATACTGGCATATATTTCATTGTGTATAACACTTGAGTCTTGCAATTATTGTAAGACATATTTCTCAAGATGTATTCAGGACCATCCTATTATTTAAAAACGATTGATTTAATTAATTAATTAATTTCAACCAGTGAGAGTGGACTGGAACTGGACTGTGAGCATTGAAAAATGCCAACCGAATACGCATGCCGAAGCTCAAGTCGTTTAGCAACTTGCTTTTAGTAAAATGGCATATTTTCATAATTTGGAATTCATATTTTTGGAAGCGACCACCTTACTTTAATCAAGTAAGTTTTAGCCTTTGCTGTACACTGAGAAGGTATAGTATTCCTTTTATTTTAAAGGAAACTTTAAAAGAATTCCAAATATGCACAAATTCTTGATGGGGTTTATAATGAAAAAATGTAAAACTATATTTTAAGTTTGTTTTCAAAAACCTCATGCCAAGAATCAAGATCCGAACATTTTTAGAAACGGTATGCCAATTATAACTTTGTTTGTTGATGTGTTTAAGCTTGCTACCGTACATAAGTACCCATATTTAAAATTAAAAAAAAATTGCAGCTTCATTAAAAACAAAGAAATATAATATATCATTAAATTCAGCTGCCGCTTTTTTAGTTAAAGTAAAAAAAAAATTTGGAACTCCCTATAGATCTGGGACTTGGAGCCTCGTCTTTATGCGCATTCTAACCGAGTTCCCATTTTCAGATATCTATTGTTTTTTTCGTTTCGGATATACCGTATATGTATGGTTGAGGGTGTAAAAATAGCAGTTAGGACTGCATTACTTGCGAGAAGGGGTGGCAGCAGGCAACAACCCCCGAAACTAGGATAATCAAAAGCTAACATATGCAGGTAAAACTAAAACGAGGCCTATTGCCGACATGACCTTATTATAATAGAGGAACCGTTGATTTGTATGCGACAAAAATCCGAAAAAGGAGTGAAAACGACGTCAGAATATGACATCACGTATTTCGAATGCGGCTTTTAAGGCCTTCTTTTTCCCCTCTTCGAAATTTGTCGCCGGAAATTGTTTTTGCAATTTCAATCTTCGGAACTGAGGTCAAGGTGATGCCGCATCCATACAGGGAAGCGTAAGCCCGTTAAACACCGGAGCAGAGCTCCCAAAAAAAGATGAGACGAAAACAGAAAAACTGCATGTCGCCATTAAAGCGGTATTGATTTTTTTGTTTATGCATGTGTCCCGTTCCGTGTTCATGTGAGAAAACCACTCGCAGGCACACGAGCACGCACTTAAATTAGCCTTATGAATAACTTACTCTATATTGGGAAGTAGTACTATCTTATTTTAGACTCACCGGCGAAACGCAAACGCGACGGCCCCGATACCAATTGTGATTACTAGAAGCTCGTGCTCGTGCACCCAATCCAATGGCTAGATCCCCGTCCTCCTTCTCTTCTTCGGCTCTCTAAACGCTGCTTCGCTGCTACTCTGCTCCGCGGCTCCGCTTCCTCTCACGCATACGCAAAGGCGCCAATTAGCGCCGGATTACGAAATTACAATGAGAATTTGCGCTTACTTAAATTTGTTACTTGCATTTAAGCCGAAGAGGACAGAGAATTTCGATGGCAACGCATCAAAGAAACAAATGTCAGATATTTTTGGAGTCGACTAGGGATGTGGAAAGGCACCAAAATATCTATATATCGATACATTTTCAAAGAAAACTATCGCGATGGTATTTCCAAAATATCTGAATATACAATTTTAATTTTTATTCCCATTTCTGCATTTTGGGCAATTCTTTTCTTAATTTTCTGCTTATCGAGAACGTTTTCACAACATCAACAAAAACATCGGAAAACCTCGCTAAGAAAACTATCGATGTTCAAAGCATCGTCACGGCCGTATGACACAGTATTTTATCACAGTAATTTAGTTTTCATTAATTAGCCACTTAGAACCTTGATAGAGGTAACTATAAATGTCGGTCTAATATTGGTAATAATAATACTGGTATTAGAAGTGTCATATAGTCGTCTTGCTCGCACTTGTGTAAAACGCTATGGAGCTGCCAAATCTTTAATGAAGTCTCTTATTAATGTGGTAGTATCATACCACCATCACTGACAGTTGGCAAATTTCATTCGATAACCAAGTGTCAAGCGATTTTTAGCCATCGAATGCGCTATCGATTTTCTTTCTTTCGTTTCCGGCAAGGTGCGTAATTTGTGCTCCGCGTTTTTGCAAACCTGAACCGATTTTCGTTCCGACCGATCCCAGCCGGCCATGTGCGATTAGAGACGCGCACTCCCACCGAGAAAATAATCATAAATCAGCTTACTTGTCACCCGCAGACCATTTTCAATATGGATAATTCAGGCAATAACCGCTACGAGCTGTTGTTCATGGACGACGATGCCCCGCCACAGATTCCTGTCGCAGCCGTAACCGCTGCGCCGGCCAAGAAGCCGGAGGCATCGGCTCCCAAGGCGCCGAAGAGCAAGCCGGAGAAGGAGAACAAGCCGGTGGGTGCTGCTGCGGCCAAGAAGGCAAATAATGCGGTGGCCAAGGCTGCCGGCGGCACCAGTCCAGTGAAGGGAGGCAAGGCGGGTCCGCCTCCGCGAAACGCTAACGCTCCTGCCGGAAACGGCGAGAGGAACTTCAATGCCAGAAGCAACAATAACAACAATCAGCGCAATTTCGGCGGCAACCGCGATGCCGGGGAGTTCGGCAACGAGCTGCCGCAGCGCCAGTTCAACAATCGTGATAACAGGGGACCACCACGCGTCCGCGCCGGCGAGAAATTCGGCAAGCGCGAGTTCGATCGCCAGTCGGGATCCGATAAAACCGGTAATTACACCCCACCCAAGATTTGCGAGACTGCGAGACCCAGGGCTGTTTTTTCTTTGTTCTCTTATTTACATTACTTGATTACTTAAATCAAATAGCATTTTAACATTAACATTAACCTGCAATGGCGGCATGCCGTAAAATGTAGACAAAATGGGAGCACGCCGGACACTTGGTAACAAGATTACAAAAGTGCTTGCCCACCACACTCAATTTACACGTGACTTTGACAGCCTGCTATTCCAGAAGATTCGAAAATAGGCATAGAAAATACAAAAAATCTCCATTTGTTTAAATTAATAATCTTTTCATTAAGCTAGTTGAGTTGTTTATGTTTTCACTGTTTATATAACGTATTTGTTTAATTTAAATAGTTTTTCTATGCAAATAGGGAATTTTGTAGTAATTCTAAATGAATTTTCTCAGAGAGAAACATCAACCTGCAATGGCGGTATGCTGCTGCTGCAAGTGAGAAAGGAGAGCACAACACTTGGCAACAAGATTACGATTTGCGCAAAATACAGTTCTCAGTTCTCCATGTGATTTTTGGCTATGAAATATTTGAATATAAAATATAGTTTATGTTTATAAAGTTTTATAAAATTTTGTTACTATAATGAATGACTGGCAACAAACCGAATCGTCTTAGAATGCAGGTTATATTTTGTTTTAAGGTTTTTTGTTAACTTATTAATTTTAAAACTAAATCCAATGACCCCTATACTGATTAATCTACAATGTAAATCTACAAATCTCTTACCAAAGCATTAAATACTCGCGAGCTTTGTAGGTTTCTGATGATAACAGTATTTGCCATTACGATTTTATTTTAAATTTATAAAAATTTCTCCTGTAATAGCTTTTGAGAGACTTCATCTTTTTCGATTTTATAAATTTGTTTTATCGCAAAGTACAGTCAAATGCGAAGGCCCTCTAATAACTAATTAACTATCTAACTTTTCCCCATTTTTCCAGGCGTCAAGGCCATCGACAAGCGCGAAGGCGGTGGTGCCCACAACTGGGGATCCCCGAAGCAAGACATTGAGGATCAGAAGACCGGGGAATCGGCACCGCAGGCGGACAAAGAGGACTCGGCAAACGAACAGTCGGCTGATCCCGCTGCCGTTGCAGAGGAGGACGAGTCCAAGCAGATGACCCTTGACGAATGGAAGGCCTTGCGGGACCAGCGCGCCAAGCCCAACTACAACTTGCGCAAGGCTGGCGAGGGCGTTGAGAATCCGGAATGGAAGAAGATGGTTGTTTTGAGCAAGAAGAAGGAGAGCAATAGCGAGGATGAGATGGAGTACGATCCGTCGCTGTATCCGCAGCGCGTGGGTCGCCTCCAGCGAATCGTCGACATTCAGTTTAACTTCAATGATGGACGCAAGGCCGGTGGCTTCCGCAAGGGACCGCGCCCGGGTGTTGGTGGTCCTCGCGAAGGAGGTTTCCGCAACGACGGACCTCGCGAAGGAGGTTTCCGCAACGACGGACCTCGCGAGGGAGGTTATCGCAACGACGGACCCCGTGAAGGAGGTTATCGCAACGACGGTCCTCGCGGTAACGGTCCGCGCTACAACTCGGGGGCCAGCAACGGCTATGACAGGCAGGACAACAACAACAGAGTCGGAGAGAAGCGCCGCTCGGGCCAGAAGCCCCTGAAGGTCGACGATGAAGCTCAGTTCCCCACTCTGTGCTAGGAACGGCGACGGAGACGGTGGAGAATAAGGTTTAACATTTTCACGTATTACATAATTAGTAAGCAGCTCCGGTTAACGAATAACCTTTAGATTTTCGGGCGTAATCTATGAAGCTTGACGACCGATGAACGAAATAAACAAAACAAACAAATCAGCAGCCACGCTTAATTCATATTCCTTAGTTTTAAACGAAACAACTTTTTGGATTATTTCACCCTCATTTATGCATTTAAAATAACTATTACAAATAGTTAAAATGTTGAAAAATAAATTTTTACTACATTTTAAAACCAATTAAGATTTGGTATTTATTTTAAATGTATATTTAAATCCCTGTCTCCATCCTTGAGTTTCTGGATGAAAGCGCCCAGTTCCTGGGCAGAATATGATTTTTTTCGTATCTTTTTTGGGAGCGTCGGTGACAGCGACGACGGTGGCTCAAGATTTGTCTGGAAATAGATTTAAATATTTATAGAATGCCAATGGAAGTTGGGGGGAAATGTATATTTACAAAGTGTCTGTACTCCGGGGATATGGACTCTAGCTGTAGGATTCTGTCTTCCACTCTTTTGATTCGGCTAAAAACACTCTCTTCGCTGTGTGCGGCTGCTAGGCCCATGTATAATTCAATTGTTTGTAAACGTGAATTATGCAGCGTTTTTTTCATTTCAGTGGATGGGTCAGTTACGGAGTCACGCGATCCCATTAGTTTATTCAGTTCCAACTCGTAGTTGGGCCGGAAAGCCATTTGCTGGGGTCCAGACCGATTATTGACGCGCCGTACTGTAGTAAATTGTTTGTACTATTAATTATGATGATTATCTACAAACAAGTATCGTAAATAATGCGTTTACCAACCTTTCAAATGACAATTTGACTTTTCCTGCTTTATTATGGAGCTTTGCGTTCGGGCGCAGGAATCGCTCAGGTCTTTATCTTCTGCCTTGAAGTCAATTACGTTCTGTGAGTTGATTTCGGCCCGCTTGCTGTTGACAAAACACTCTACGCGCTTGGCTAACTCGGCGTCATTAACTCTAATTTGCACCAGCTTTTGTGGAGCAGCAACTTCGTCAGGTGACATCTCGGCTTTGCAGGAACAGGCCAAGTAGTTAAAATTACTTACTGATCTCTCTGGAAAGTGTGATTATAAAATAAAGAAATCATTTGCTAGCTAATTGTATTTTAAGGAAATGTGTGTGTACAAATTATAAAGGAATACATGTCATGGTAGTTAATTACTGGTTCTTACTGGGCCTGAATGACTCCTTGTTCTCCTTCCACTCGCTGTTGTGATCGCCCTCATAGATCTCCTTTTTCCAGATGGGAACCCGGGTCTTTAGCTGATCTATCGCAAACGACACAGACTCCAGGGCCTCGGATCGGTGTGGTGAGGAGGCGCCTATGACTACACTGGCTTCGCAGACGGGTACATTTCCCAGTCGATGATATATAACTATGTGCCTTAACTGTGGCCACTTGGAACGTAGGTCCGAGCAGATTTTATTCATCTCCTTGAGGGCCATGTTATCGTAGGCCTCGTAGGCCAATGACACCACCTGAACATAAGTCAAAAAGTAATTATTAACACTTGATTTGTTTGATACCTGGCCGAGAGATAGGAAACCCACCTTTTTGCCCTGAAAGTTATCGCGCGTGGTGCCCACAAAAACCGACGAGGCACCGCAGCCCTCGTCAGTTAGCAATTGGTGGATGTGAGCAATGTCAATGGGGTCCTCAACCAGCTTAACGTGATCCATGGCGATATGGTTAGCCTCCACTCAAAGGCGGGATGATGGCCAGCTCGTCTCCCTCTTTGAAGTGAATCTTATCGCTCAGATTCTCAATGTACGTTTCGTTGTGGGCCAATATCAAGTTGTCCCGGATGGAGGTCAGGTCAAATCTGGCCACTAGTTGCTCCAGCAGTTCCGATGCGACGATCTGCGCGGGCACATCCACTTCCGAGCGGGGGGTTCGGGCTAACTCGCGGGATTTGGCAAAAAACAGCACGTGGACATTGACAACAGGTCCATCAGTCGGCATAATCTTGTGAAATAGCTTCTGTTTCCAAACCTTTCGAGAGTTGCGGTGATAATGGATAGATATGGCACGGCGACCCAAACATATGGCGACACCTGCATGCATGTTATCGATAAATCGATTTTTATAAAACTTATTAAAAATAATTTAATTCTCATTTAGAACCAGCTATTTTATGAATTATAATTCCATAAATTGTTTACTAAATAAAATTAATTAATTGTAGAAGTCTCTTTCATATTTTGTCAATTTAATATATTTTTATAAATGTTCCATTCCAATAGTTCCTTATCGAGAAATTCCGCTTGACGTTTGCCCATCTCTAATACAACCGATATAATTTTGCTGGGCTAAGAATACAATTTGTTTTCATTCTTTCTTTTCCTAGTTAAATTTATTTGCTTGTCTATCCTAGATAGCGAGTTTGTTAACACTTAATTATAAAATATATTGTTAACTTAAGACTGTTACTGTCGTTGGACCGTGTTGACATCGTCAACTGACGCACTGGAGCCATGAAGACACGTTTCAATACCTTTGATATAATCTGCGGAGTCGCCGAATTGCAAAAGTGCGTGGTGAAATACATTGTCCGAGAGATTCTGGGATAATTAAAGTATTTTCCTTATTCCAGGCTGGTCGGCTGGCGAGTGAATCAGATCTATGACGTGGATAACAAGACGTATCTGTTCCGGATGACGGGAACCGGAGCTGTGGAGAAGGTCACGCTGCTGATTGAGTCCGGCACTCGGTTCCACACCACTCGCTTCGAATGGCCCAAAAATATGGCCCCGTCGGGGTTCAGCATGAAGCTGCGTAAACATCTTAAGAACAAGCGTTTGGAGAAGATTCAGCAACTTGGCGGCGATCGTATTGTGGACTTCCAGTTTGGCACTGGCGATGCCGCTTACCATGTCATTCTGGAGCTGTACGATCGCGGTAATCTGATTCTGACCGACTATGAGCTGACTACGCTCTACATCCTGCGTCCGCACACGGAGGGCGAGAATCTGCGCTTTGCCATGCGTGAAAAATATCCCGTGGAACGTGCTAAGCAGGCCACCGAGGAACTGCAGCCCGAGAAGGTGGCTGAACTGCTGGAAAATGCCAAGAACGGCGATTACTTACGGCAGGTCCTAATGCCCAGTTTAGACTGTGGCCCAGCGGTAATAGAGCATGTTTTACTCTCACATGGCCTGGACAACCGTGTGATTATCAAGGAGACTGCTTCTGAGACTCCTGAAGGGGAGGAGAAACCGGAGAAGGCCGGCAAAAAACAAAAGAAGGGGCGGAATCAACCGAAACTAGAGCAAAAGCCATTTGATATGGTTAATGACCTACCCACTGTGCAGCAAGCCGTAAAGGTTGGTACAAACTAGACTTGATGAACTTGCTTATCTAATCTTTGTGCGTGTTTCTTTCTTCTTTACTTCTAGAGCGTCCACGACCTCATCATAGAGGGAAAAAGTGGAAAAACTAAGGGCTACATCATTCAAGTGAAAGAGGAAAAGCCAACAGAAAGTGGCAATGTGGAATATTTCTTCCGAAATATCGAATTCCATCCGTACCCGTTTGCCCAGTTTAAAGAATTCGAAAATGCCCAGTTCGAGTCCTTTATGGAAGCCGTGGATGAGTTCTACTCCACACAGGAATCGCAGAAAATCGACATGAAAACCCTGCATCAGGAGCGTGAGGCGTTGAAGAAGCTGTCCAATGTGAAGAACGATCATGCCAAGCGTCTGGAGGAGCTGACCAAAGTCCAGGACGTCGACAGAAAGAAGGCAGAGCTGATTACGTCCAATCAAAGTCTGGTTGACAATGCCATTCGAGCCGTTCAGTCCGCCATTGCCAGTCAATTGTCCTGGCCGGATATCCACGAGCTGGTGAAGGAGGCTCAGGCCAATGGCGATGCCGTGGCAAGCTCTATTAAGCAGCTGAAGCTCGAGACGAATCACATCTCCCTGATGTTGAGCGATCCCTATGAGAACGACGACGAAGACGAGACACCAGAGGTGACTGTTGTGGATGTCGATCTGGCATTATCCGCTTGGGCCAATGCCCGTCGTTATTACGACATGAAGCGTTCGGCTGCCCAGAAGGAAAAGAAAACAGTGGATGCCTCGCAAAAGGCGCTTAAATCGGCTGAGCGTAAAACCCAACAAACTCTCAAGGAGGTCCGAACCATATCGAACATTGTCAAGGCCCGAAAAGTGTTCTGGTTCGAGAAGTTCTATTGGTTTATCAGCTCTGAGAATTACTTGGTTATCGGAGGCAGAGATGCACAGCAGAATGAGCTTATTGTTAAAAGGTAAGTGTAGTTTTTTCACACAAAAGTACACATTATTAAATGACTCGTCACTATTTCAGGTACATGCGTCCAAAGGACATTTATGTGCACGCCGAGATCCAGGGTGCTTCGAGTGTTATCATACAGAATCCAACCGGTGAGGAGATACCGCCAAAAACTTTGCTAGAAGCCGGATCCATGGCCATTTCATACAGCGTGGCCTGGGACGCCAAGGTGGTAACCAATTCCTATTGGGTGACCAGCGAGCAGGTCAGCAAGACCGCACCAACCGGAGAGTACTTGGCCACGGGCAGCTTTATGATTCGTGGCAAGAAGAACTTCCTTCCATCCTGCCACCTCACCATGGGTCTAAGCTTGCTCTTCAAGCTGGAGGACAGTTTTATAGAGCGACATTTGGGAGAGCGCAAGGTGCGCAACTTGGAGGATGATGCGAACGAGCAGGATTTCAAGGAGCCCGAGGTTACACACGATCTTCTGTCCGATGATGAGGACTCTGAGGAAAATCCCCTGGCAAATGTATCGGAGCCAAGCTCCAACACGGACACATCTATTTTCCCCAATACGGAAGTGAAGATTGAACACGATACGGGTCGCATCACAGTGAGGGCCAACTCCTTGAATGGCGAGAACGAGGAGAATGAAGTCAAGCCAAATGTCATTGATAAACTGCTGAGCAGTAAGCCTGCTGATGAGGAGACCACCATCATTTTGGCTAGTCCTAGTCGCAAGAAGCAAGTCAGTGCCAAGAAGACAAAGGAAGAAAAAGCACGAGCTGCTAAACAGGAAGCTGCCAAGCAGGAAGCCGCACCATCAGCAGACTCTGAGTCCAAGAATCCTTCCCAGGTCAAGAGAGGTCAGAAGGGAAAGCTGAAGAAAATGAAGTTGAAGTACAAGGATCAGGATGACGAGGAGCGGGAAATCCGAATGATGATCCTCAAGTCTTCCGGCAAGGAAAAGCCTCAGTCCAGCAGTGAAAAGGTGGTGGAAAAGAATGTGACGATTAAAGAGGATGCTACGAAGCCGGCCAAGAACTCGGCTCCCAAGAACCCCGTCGTTGAACTTGATGATGCCGATGAAGTGCCCGCTGGCGGGGATGTGGATATACTTAACAGTCTGACTGGCCAGCCCCATGAGGGAGATGAGTTGCTCTTCGCCATCCCAGTGGTGGCTCCCTACCAGGCCTTGCAGAACTACAAGTCAGTTAACCTACCTTTATTAAACTTAAATTCCAATTAATTTTATATTTACTTTGTGCAGGTTCAAGGTAAAGCTCACTCCCGGAACGGGCAAAAGAGGAAAGGCTGCCAAGTTGGCCCTCAATATCTTTGCCAAGGAAAAGAGCTGCAATACTCGCGAGAAAGACTTGCTGAAAAGCATAAAGGAGGAGTCCCTGGCCAGGAATATACCAGGAAAGGTCAAATTGTCAGCTCCACAGCTGCAAAAGTATCACAAATAAATTGCTTGCTAAATAAATATTTGTAGAAAGTGTTTTAAATACTTAAAAAAAACGAGAAGTACATCAAGAATTGTAATTGTAAAAACTGTTTAAATAAAAGGAAAACTCCGTGATATTTGATTTTTCGATTCTTATCCTTCTTTGCCGCTATAAAGCGGGATATTGATTTTCGTAACGGTGGAATATCCCGATTAACGATAGACTGGTTGCTGGGCGAAATCTCAAGCAGCGATTTTGGGGCGCCTGCGCAGTGCGCGGAGCCCGAGTTTGCATGTGTTTGTTTACTTCGGTTGGCTGTGTCCAAAAGTGGTGTTGTATAAGTAGATATTTTGGTGCTAAGTCGCCTGTTTTGGCATTTTGTGTACTAAAAAGTTCGCCAAGTTCTCGTCATCGTTCGATATATAGATGGAATCGCTTTAGTATAACGTCGCCTAGCCCAATATCGTGGAATATGTGAAAATAAAGGCATCTATAAACGAGAGAGTGAAAGCAAACAAAGCCGAGGAGGCCTACAAATCACGCAGCAGCTCCCGCATCAACCCAGCAAAGACAACACCACGGAAAATGTATCTTTCGGGCAAAATCCGTGTAACACATTTTTTCAACGCCACAAAATCGAGTGCGTGAGCGTGTTCCGCAGATATGTAGACACACTTGGCCACTTTCGGAGTGCTTCCTGGCCAAATTCAACCGTTCGCAGGCAAATAAATTGAGTTGGAGAGGCGGCGATGGCTCGGTGAAAAACTATGGCCTTCAAAGTCCCACCCAGTTAGAAGGATTCGTTCGTGTGCGTGTGTCCGTAAGTGTGTGTGTGCAGTGCGTGTGTGTATGTGTATGCATACATATGAAAGCCCGTATTGATTAAGGACGGAGGACTCTTTTTTTTTCCCCCCGTGCCATGTGAAGAAAATTAACATATAATGTTGACGTGCCTCCAATTATAAAATAAAACTTATGCATCTGCGCTGACACACTTCCAGTTCGCATTTAAAGTTTACCATGACGCACATCAAAAAAGTATATTCATAAGTACAGATGTTCGTGTCGGTATGTACGTGCATGTATATATTTATATACATATATGTATACCCCCTATTTCACCTGCTTTGAAATACAAAATCCATTAGATGAATTTTCCTATAATAAAAATAAAAATAAAAATAATAATAAAAAAAGATAAATAGCAGTATTGCGTAGGCATTGATATGTATTTTAAATTCAAGTCCTTTACTTACAGGGACCCTTTTAAACTGTGTTTATTTATGACCGAAAATGTTCTAAAATCTAAAACTTTTTCTAATCAGTAGCAATTAAACTACTTAATCACCATTAAAACT
>JAEIIL010004801.1:0-16131 GCA_018905715.1 Drosophila lini | reverse complement strand
AAATATTCTGAGTTTGTCGTCATTAAATTATATTCAATATGATTTAAAGGGACCAAGGTATTCATAATTTTCTAAATAGACAATGACTATGCGACATTTGCATTCAGACTAATTTAATCACAAGTGTGCAACTAGGTATATTTTCTTGATCAGCTTTAATAGCAGAGTCGATTTCGTCCCCTTACTGTGTAAACTAGTCAATATAAATTTAATTTTGTTCGATTTTAAACAAAAACATTTATTTCCGTTTGCTTTTATATAATTTTTTTATTTTTTTGAATTGATCTACTATATCTTACAGCTTTTTTACGAATGATTGATAGAAATTGCAAACTGCAAGGCTATAAAAACTTTGGCCTCCCGAAGATACTTTGTATGTTGTTTAAAATACCTATAGCAGACGAGTGTCACTACCATAAATTAACAAAAAAAAAAAGTGTTTTAAATCTGAACAAAATTTAAGGCTTTAATAATGTGCATAAACGTGTAAAGCATACAGAATATAAATACAAATTGTTTTTAATTTTTATCGGAAATATTTTCTTAACGGAGTTGCAACCTCTGGCTACAATTATAATTCTCTGCAAAATTATACAACAGATTGACCAGGTAATTTTAAGATCAGATCTTAATCCGAGCTAGAAACGTCGGACTTCCTTGATCTTTTTGATCCATATATAGATAGATCCGTATACTTTACTATACTTGTGACCAATATAGAAATATTCTCGGAATGGTATGACTACTAAAAGTCGCTGGACAAAAATCAATCTCATAAGCAGATGTCACACTTTCTTATATTTATAGTCGATAGATATAATTAGCCAAAATAAAAGGTCTTAATAAAACAAAAACTAAACAAGAAAATGTTACACAATGAAAGTATAACTGAGATTAACAAAATGATAATATTGTAACTAAATAAAAAGCTTTAAAACATAAGATAGCATAATATATATATTTTGATAAAAAGAAAAATAAAGAAAATGTACTTATAAACAATTGGCTTACGGCAACATAAAGATAAACATTTAAAAGACGCTTGCAATAATAGTGACATAAAAAAAGATATATGGTATTTCTTACATACATATAAACTAAATGCAATCATGATATAAAATGGAATCTAGAATAATATCACATAATTTTATAAGCCCCATTATACCACATGAATAAAAACATATATAAAAGCTTATTTAAAACATTTATTACAATTTTTGTTTAAATAGTCAAGTAATGGGGTTATGTTTTAAAACCTAGATAAAATGGCAGTATTCAGACATCGACAACAAAAAGGCATTTTTCGAACTGTATCCTGTTTTAATTATGAGTATTTATTAAATTAACCCCAACCTTTTTGAAAAAATCCATTTTATATACCCTCTGCAAGAGTATAAAAATACAGAAAAAGTATGCAAAACCTTTGAGGATTCTAAGGCCTCATTAGAATTTAATTTCTAAAGAAATTAAAAACAAATTGTAAATGGGTGCTTCCAGTTTAAGAGCAGAACGATTCTTAGCTCGTCTCACCTGAACGAAAGCCCTTAACTTGTCATTCCTGTTGGGCCAAACCTCCTCCATCCACTTTAGCATGTCTTCGTTGTCATCCATTGTTATCCTGTTGACACGAACGTGCAAAAGGGCGTCTATGTAAACGCTTCATTTTAGAATCTCCAATTGATGGTTCCCCTTATCTCAAATGATTCAGGAAGATATACTTATTCCCATGGACGAATTATGTATAAGGCTGATCATATTTTTTGCAATCATTAGGGCTCTTAATTTGCCTGAGCTTACGTTTCCATTGTTGCACGTGTCCCGTCAGTTGAGCTAAGCCTAATTTTTATAATAATAAAAATGTAGCTACATCACGGACAACGAATCGCCCATCCAATTTGCGGTTAAGACCGACGGAGCTTCCTCATCCTTGGGCAATTACAACATTTTGTGTCAGTTGGCTGGCAAATCCTTTTGTATTGTCGACAACGTCCCTTGTTTTTTGTTAGCATAATTCCCTGAAATCAAAGCTGAAGTGTGCCACCGATCAGGTTGCACAAGGCTTAGGGTCGTGCTTGGTCTCGGAATGGGGGCATCGGTTCGCGTTGTAAGTATCTCCTTAGATCCTTTTCCGCCTTTAAGTTTGATTCTCGGTAAATTAACTTTTAAAGCATGCAAAACGAACTTGTATGTTCTTACGGGTCCTTTGTTTATGGGACAAAGTTCAAAGGGGAAGCTCAAGTAGTTACATCCTTGGGGAGGATCACCAGCAACAAAAGGCTTTTTAAGTGGGTACTAGTTACTTAAAGATTTTTATTTTATCAGAATTTTTTATGTTGATATTTGTGGAGAGAATGAACAGAGGTTTTTTAGAGAACTTCGAAGAATTAACCTGACGTGATGGAGATAAGCCGAAACACTTTCTTTGTAACTGAGAGGGTTTACTTATCAAAAAAATGAGGGAAAATACTTTTTCTTTCTAAAAATTATTTTTTTTCTAATTCCAAACAGACCCAATGAAAGATCCTATCTTTATGTATTTATAAACGATGGCTTCCCAACATTTTCTGTCCTACGATTATTTATTATTATTTCTCAGTTCTTGAAATATTTTTAATATAAATATATATTATTAAAAAAATATCTAAGACTAAATCAGATTAAACTCGAAACAATCTAATTATGCCTTACTTATAATGCTCTTTACCCAGCCATAATCATATAGCCAGTCAAAAAGTGGCAGTTTGGCTTCATTTAAATGGGAAATACGTTCGGAAATTGTCGGGTGACGCCCTCCTAGAGTGCCTTATCCGGAAATCTGGTCTGGAAACAATCCCTCATTATGTACTGTTTAGCAGGGCAGTGAAATTTACGACAATTACGCGAGATAAATTCAATTAAATAGCACACTACATGACTGTAGAATTCAACAAATGTATCAAAATATCAGCGGTGCTTCTGAACCACTTCCGCACCCACCGCTGCCTCTGCCTCTGCTGCCTGAAATCGAAAAATGCCAGCAAATTACAAACTGCCCCTCGACAAATCATCGTGTGTTCGATGTAATTTAATATGTGGCACGCGTTCGTAGAACTTTTGCCTTTGCTGTTTTGCACTCTCCTAGCTCTGATTTTTCCCTCCGCACGTATTTCCCATTTTTTTCCTTTCGAATTTCGGTTTGCTGGCTGGGAAAAGGACCTGAAGGACTGGTGCCTTCGCCTGTCGGGTTCATCTGCAATTGTTGCCAATGAGAGTAATTGTGTGCCGCAAGGGGTGAAGAAATTCTGCTCAAATGGAGGGAGGTGTCTGCATAATTGCATTTGTTAGTGCTCTAATTGTTAGGGCGGCCGAAGGGCCGGGTGAAAAGGTTACTCCGACTAGGATCACAACAAGAGACTTTTAATAAGAAACCGACCGCTCCAATGTCTAAACAGCCACTGAACTCGGCTGGGAATACGAATAAACTAGAGGGAGTATTATTGTGGGTGTTTTCATTGCTCAAGCTAAGCGTTTCTAATATGTACTTTTCATTTTTTAGGACTGTACAATTTTAAAAACAATAAACAAGTAAGTAGTAGTTTTTTAAACAGAAAATTTAAAAACGTCTAAAAATTAAGAAGAGAGATATCGAAATAGTAAATTACTCTGGTATAAATGGATTTTAAAACCTGTCTTAAACGAAATGTGGCTATTATTCCTAAAATAAATATTTAAATAAGATAAAATCGTACTGGTAATAATCATGAAGTCAGTTAAGCCTTTAGAACATCATGAAATTCACAACACTTCTGTCAACGAACATTTTAAAATTTTTTAACCGTCTGAAAGGTATAACTTATGTATAGATAGTTACAGTCAAACTAATTGTGCATCCTTTGATTTCTGTCTTAAAGGTAACTGTTAAGTACAAGGATATTATAATTTAGTGTCAACAGAAAATATAAAAATATATACATATTACAGTCAAAATCAGAAAATATATGTATTTGATAATGAAATATATAGAAAGATATTAAGCTATTTTAAGATCTAAAGGGGGCGTAATTTATTTACTTTTATTTTTCGTAATTTGTTTTTATGTTTTGTTATAAAGGCCCAATATCATAAGAATATTGTATACAAGTTTTACAGTGATCATACTAAGATTTACGAAGTTAAACTGAGTTGAACGAATGTCGTTAGGTGTTTCAAAAAGTTCAAAGAGCTACCCTGAAAAATAACTCCAAATTTAACATACTCAACCAATCGGTTAAAAATTTGGAACATAACTTCTTTAACTAATTCTACAGTTGGTCACATTGAGCTTTATTAATTTCACATTTTATTATATTTTTTATTTAAAAAATTAACTTATTTTTTTAGTAAAAAATCAGGGGTTTATCTTTTAATTTTAATAAAAAATAAAAACGTGACATGAGTACCTCGGGACTATCCTTTAACTATTAAGACTACAAATTATACCTTAGTTGTATTCAACTTTTTAGTATATGTTTCGTTTTAAAAAAACCATAAGGAGTCATAGTTCCGGATATACATACATACATATACATATATCCTTGGCAAGAAGCCCGTTAATGTAGTTTTTTTTTTTTTTTATATATATTGAATCGTGTTTGAATAATTTGGTAATTGTAAACAACAAATTCTTCGTTTTTTCTTTCAATCGATTTGCGTGACCTCTTTCCTTCGGCCCTAACAAGCAAATGTATAATTTGGCCGTGTCTAAGAGGGAGAGAAGTCATCTGCTGATTTGGCCCCATGAAAAAGCTTGTTATGTTTATTCTGAAATAATTGAGAACACGTGCCCTATCAGCGTCAATCAAGCCAAACAGAGAGTCAGAGGGCAAGGTGGAGTGCCGAGGATGCCTTCTATAGCAAAACGTTTTCGCACTTATGCACATCATTTAGTGCATTCAACGCTGGGAACCCGCATGAAAGGAACTGCAGCGTGTCCCTTGGTGGTTGCTCGGCGTCTGCGTTAAGTAGCAGGCTAACAACAACAACGGATTTTGCGATAAGAAATCTTTTATCGCTACCCTTCAGCGGGCGCACTTCTGACCCGCTGCGCGTTTCCATGCCAATTTAATCAAATTAATATTCTCACGTGCTCTTTTCTGCTGTCGCACAGCAGGTCTTAAGATAAGGCCAAAGGACAAAACACCCAGCTAATAAAATGATGGACATATGCCCTAGCTGTAGGTGGTCCACGCCTTCTCTCTGGCATGATTTTTATTAGCTAACAATTGAAGAAAATTGGAAGGAGGCGTGTCTGAGTCATTTGGGCCACGAAAGGCTTATATTAATAATTACGCAAGCTTACAAGTATATTTTAAGTTCTCTGATGTCGAATACGAAATTTGCATTAACTTTTATTTGGAAAGCTTTCAGCAAAACGAAGATTAAGTTTTTGATGCAGGTTATTTTAATATGTCATAGATCATAGATAATGTATTTTGTAAGGCTTAAAAAATGTAAAATTTAAAATTATATTCTAATTTTCCAAATACAAAAAAATTAATTTTTTTTAAGAATAACCCATATTATGTTGTTTAATATATTAAAAAAAAGTTCGAGCCCTCGAGATGGGGTCAGCTTCACAAAATAGCTCTTATCAATTCCAACGGAAGCCGGATTCGCCTTTGAAAATCATTGAACATATTTGGTTGTCAGTTCACTACAGACTTTAAATGGTTGTACATTCACTCCTAGTATCAGTATGTCCGAGTTCGAAACTCATCTTCTTTGTCTATTGGCTGCGTGGAGTTTGTGGAACGGATGCATGGCGGTAGATCATCATTCAGGCTACGTATGCCTTATCGATGATTCCAACCCAAATCAGTATGAAAACTTTTGCATCACTGCCTTGCAACCGTTGCTCGACCAAATTAAAATACGCCTGGATAAAGGAAACAAGCAGGTGGACATTTTGGTGGATCAGCAAGCCAAGCTCGAATCACAACTTAAGGATGTGCTAGGGGTACAGAAAATGCTGAACAGCCAACTGCAGGCTATACTGGAAGCCCAAGAAGCAGCTTTAGTGGAGACCGATAACATGATGAAGTATAAGGTACCATCAAATTTCGAGCTGATCGGTTCGAGATACTTCCTTATCGTTGAACATCTCCAGGATTGGAGTACTGCTGAGATCGTCTGTCTTCGGATGGGGGGTTATCTTGCCTCAATTCAAAGCCATGAAGAACTCACCGCTATCAATGCGAAACTCAAAGGAAGCTCACCCTACTGGTTGGGCATTAACGATCAGCTCAAAGAGGGCCACTATATGTCCGTGGCCTCAAACAAAACGGCACAATTTTTAGACTGGAGCCCAAGTCTCTCAGGAGACGAACAGCACAAGTTAAACTGCGTTTACTTGCTTGATGGCTTTATGAGTTATTTTCATTGTGATTTTCCTGCCTATTTTATTTGCCAGGCAGACAAAGAAATATAGTTAAATTAGCTACATAAGCCATTTTTTGTATATATAAAAACTTAGTAGGTTTTCCCAGACCTCATTTGGATTAAATAGAGCATTCAATTACTTTTAGTTTTTGGCACTTAACTGCTCGGAGGATCTTACTTCTTCACTCACTTAATGCTAATTGGGGTTTCAAATAATTTAATTGATTGATGTCCTTACAAAATCAGAGACATTTTCCACTCCAGGGACATCACGCTTCGCTCGCTTTACCCGTGATCTTTTGAACACCACCCTAAAGCGCCCGCTTTAGGGCTTTAACCTAATAATGATGTTCGACTTACTTTGCGTGACTTATTTTATTAATAAAACGAGCAAATTTGTCTTGCTTTTTGGTCGCATCATCAGCATCCTGTTTCTTTCTCTCCCTGCCTCTGCCGCCTCGGCGCTGTCTTGCTAGCTGCTCTTCCCACTCCCCACAGAAAGTGGGGAGACCACTCTTGAGACCTTGCCAAGAGAAGGACGAACATACTGCGAAAGCAACCCCTTTCCGAGCTGACCGCTGATTGGCTGACAGTAAAACAGGACTTACGCCCCCTTTCTGGGTGCAGGTCGGACGAGATAGTTCACATTGTGGGTGGTGTACGGCTATGCTGGGGCTTTGATTTCATTAAATCAAGCACATTTCTGGCACAACACCGAGGGAAACATGTGTCAATACATAGGGGGCAATATGTATCAAAGCAGAGGCGACCCCACCTACCTCCTGGGTAGGTACAGTTGTGTTGGCTCCTCTCTGCGCCCACGGAAACGATTGTTTAATTCAATTATAATAATTGTGGCATTTAATGAATTCAATACGTTGTGACATCAACCAGCCGACAACAATGGCGGCCGTGACACGTTAATTACCAGAAACGGTAGTTGGATGGCGGCGGCGGCAGCGGGGGGTGGTGGGTGGTGAGCTTAATAGTCAGTCGGACAAAATGGCGGCAGAGCAGCGACGTCGACGCGTTGTTGTGCAAATTATTTGCGGTTATCATGGGTCAATTAAGCAACGTTTTTGCCGCATAAGGACCAAAGGACCTGGCTAATCGTGCGAAGAGCGGATGCCTGCAGAGACGGAAAAATGGGCGCTAAAATCGAGCGAGCGGGACAACTAGATGCGCATGCAAATAATGGGGGGTGTTTTCAGGAGGATTTCCCCGGAAATTCGGTGGATTCCCCCATTGGTATCTTCACTAAGCGGGCACCGCAAACATCCAGCTGCATTGGATTGAGGGGGGCAGCAAGCGCACATCTGAGTTGCAGGGGAGGCCGGGATGCAGGGTTGCTGGACAAGGACTCACCCAGTCGCCCTCTCGCTCGCACGCGCCTCCTGCAGCTCGCCCGCTCGCACACGGCTGCTGGCAGCTCGTTTAGAGCAATTTGCTGGTTGATGTGCGGTGATTGCCGCAAAGTCAACGCGACCGTCAACGAGCAAACAACATAAGCGCGTAGCCCAAGGACATACGAGACACGGCACACCCTTGCTCCGCTCTCCGCACCCACATCCGTATCCGTATCCGTGTCCGTATCCGCTTCTGCATCCAGTCCCTCCGACATGGCAATGCTTAATGAGGCCAGCTTGAGTCCCGTGGATGCACATGCAGCCACACCTACGCACAGCAAGGTTGCGGTGTCCGGTGCCACCACAATGCTGACCACAAAAACGCCGTTCTCCATCGAGCATATATTGTTTCAAAATTTAAATAGTGCCAATAATAACAGTAGTAATAGCCATAATTATGGCCACAGTCAGAAAATCAGCAGAAATGCAGTGAAAAATGCCAGGAGTGGCAGCTTTGCCCAGGACATAAATCCACATAAACATCCGTCGCAACACTTGCACCCATCGCCTTCGCATCCGTCGGCATCTTCTTCCGCGGCAACTGCACCGCGCGGCGAACATGGAGCATCGGGATATGGAAGTGAGAATTACGCCAAGTCCTTGCACAACACTCAACGGTTAGTTACCATTTAAATGTCTATAAGACCTTAAGTGTATGTAAATAATATTTAAAATAAACTTAAAAAAAATAATAATATGTACTTTAAAATATAACTTCAAAAACTGGTAGCGTTCACAGTACCGTTGCTTAATTTCATTACCTTGAAGTTAAATGAAATGTTGCACAGGTCAGACTTCTTCAAGCTATATATTTCGACTTCGGATAATTGGAATTGGATCTTAATCTTAATCTTTCGTGAAATATCCAACATTACTAGTTATCTTAAAACGCGACTCAAGGAAGACTTAAATTTCTAATTCGAAGCTAAAAAGTCCTTATTAGATAACAATTTAAAAAGTCACCGTTTTATATATGTCACTTTTTCAACATTACAAGACCGTAACCTCACGTAGTCCAGAACAACCCAATATGTGACCCCAAAAATCTTAAAAAGAGTGTGAAAAACATTTTAAAAATAATATATTATATAAATTAGCTATATTAATTATTTATAAAATCTTAAAGAGTAACTGAAAAAGCAAGTGGAAACATATCACCTAAAAACACTATTGAACTATTAAAATCTTTACCAAAATACTCAAACATATGGTTGACGAAGTGATGCCACTAAATTACAAAATTTAGTAATATTTTGTCACTTGGAAATATTTTTTTGTCCTTTTGAGGTTGCTTATAAAAGCTGTGAGGTTGCACGTTTTAAAACAAATGTGGACATCAAATTAATTTCTTATGTTATTTTATAAAATATTCTATTTACCTTTTCTTCACTGCAAATTGTTGACAAAAAAATATAAAAATATCGACGGATTACCGCGAATTTATGACATACCGCCGGACGTACGATATTTTCATGCAAATGTATCGGAAAAGTCAATTAAAAGTTATCAGTTATATTAATTTTAACACAGTTTTTTCACCTACATTGGCCACCATTCACGTTCCGAAGCTTCTTATTATAGTGCTGATCAAACGGCGCATCCATTGGGATCTACGGCAGGACATCCGCCACCGCCACCGGTACCAACGTCGCAGCCACCGCCTCCTCCACCACCAAATGGAGGGACTGGAGCACCAAATGGAGTGCTATATCCCAATGCACCATACACGGATCATGGATTCCTTCAAATGACCCTTGGATATCTATCTCCATCGTCGGGCACTTACAAGTCAGTGGATCCATATTTTCTCTCCCAAGGCAAGTGGCATTTTTAAGAAATTATACGATTTTTAAAATCAGTGTAATCTGTTTTGTTAAGAAATTTTAAACTTAAACTTTCCTGCAAACAAAATTAGAATCAATTTTATGAGATTATGAATTTTTACAAAACGCTTTTGCTAAAATCCGCAATAAATCAGTGGTCAGAGGTCTTTTAATAAATAGCTAACTCTTCACTATTTATTGAGCAATGAACAAGTGAGCAACAAACTTTGAAAAAGGAATCAATATGAGTTTAACATTTTGAAAGAACTAATGTGTTAACCGGAATGTGATTAATAGTTACTTAAAACTACAGAAAATTTGAGAGGCCTTTTGGCAGATACAATACAAATTTTTCACAGAGGAATTTTATAATTGTCTGTTATTTTCTGAAATAGAGATAAAGTTACAAGTCATTAAGCTATGCTTTTTTACTTGTAACATGTTTATACTATGTATATGTTCATAAAAATCTTACCAATTTCGTTTTGTCCCATTAGGTTAGTTCAAAACATTTCTAGTTACCTAATTAAACATAGGCTTATGTTATTTAAAATAAAATTATACACATTACATTTAAATTTAAATAACCAGTGTCTAATTTAGTACAATGGTATTTGGAAGGAACATTCTTTTCATGTTGCATTTGCATGCACTTCTAGGAGACTTCATAGTATCACGAGCCGGTGTAAATGGACATTAACACTCAAAGTTTTCATTTTGAAAACTATAACTAAGTTAACAAATTTCGACATTCAACCTTGCAGCCAGCCTTTTCGGGGGAGCACCCTTCTTTGGAGCACCCGGCTGCGTGCCCGAGCTGGCTCTCGGTTTGGGAATGGGTGTGAACGCACTTCGTCACTGCCGTCGGAGGAAAGCGCGCACAGTGTTCAGCGATCCGCAATTGTCCGGCCTGGAAAAGCGTTTCGAGGCCCAACGCTACCTGTCCACGCCAGAGCGCGTGGAGTTGGCCACGGCGCTGGGACTGAGCGAGACGCAGGTGAAAACCTGGTTTCAAAATCGGCGGATGAAACATAAGAAACAGTTGCGTCGGCGTGATAATACAAATGGTAAGTGTTCTGAAATGAAAGTACAAAAAAAATTATCAAAACAACAAAATGTATTGGAGTTGTAATTAAGAAACCTGAAATATAAATTAGCCATGGAATGCATTAAATAACCAAGTTGAGACTTTAATTATAAATAAAAAAGAGTTTCCATGATGTGCCGCACCAAATATGTAAATATAACGAGATATTTACAATAAAATAACAATCAAGAACAGAAGTTATCTGTGGTTTTAAATTTGTTTCATGTTCAAAGGTACTACATCAGCACTTTATAGAGTGCTGCTGGGTAGCTTCTTTAAGAAAACTTTTCGTCTTTCAATTAGCCCCTTTGGCTTTTAGCTGGTGCTTTGAGTTGCTGAAAGTTTTCTTCAAGTTTTCTCCTCAAATCAAATTAGTTCTAAAATCTGTGCAATTTTCTTTGACTTTTCCATTCCGCAGAGCCTGTTGACTTCTCACGCACCGAGCTGGGCAAACAGCCAGGAGGCGAAGCCTCCTCCTCCTCGGTGGACTCCAAGCACGCCAAGCTGAACTCTGGGTCCGGCGGCACGCCTACTCAGCATACAAACGAACATCAGCAACTGCAGATGTGTCTCATGCAGCAGGGCTACTCCACGGATGATTATTCGGACCTCGAGGCGGACACCGAGGACGACGAGGACAACTGCAGCGACGTGGACATTGTTGGGGACTCGAAACTCTACCAGTTAACATAGGCGGTTCGATCTAAGCTTAAATTAAACTTTAATTTTGGGGAGATACAAAGGTATAAAAATTTATAGTTTTCCACTTTTTGCGTTTGTTTTCCTGCCAAAGCATAAAGCCTAGAATTATTACTGTAAGCCTGGACAATATTAGGTGTTAATAGTTTACAATTTGTGCACTTTTCCGTACCTTTAAAAGCTGCCATTGCATAATCAATATGCGTATCTAAAAATTAAAGTCATCTGATTGTATTTCCCCCCAGAGATAAAATAAAAACAAAAGCCTTGTAAATACTAAATAATTTTTGAATGAGCTGCGTTCTAGTCGTGTATTAACCATACATCTTACCAAACTTAGTGATTGTATTCTAGTTTACAATAAAGGAACAGAACAGAATAATGTGAAGAGTGTGTTTTGTTTTACCTGGTTACTGGGGTGAGAAAGTATTCTTCCCTAGTGCAGAGTCTTTTGGCAATCAAATCCAATTGACAAAATAAAGTAGTATCTTATATCGTAAGCATAAAGCGTTTGATTATGGGGTTGACTGTATAGATTAAATTGGGGTTGAAAGATCCCACTTAACAATGTTAAATTTTACACAGACATTTTGGGTAGATACTTATTGTTCCGTGAGGGTGAGTATATGTGGGCGTATGTTAAATAATCCAAATTGATTCTTAATTATGGTTTAAAGTGAATTCCCAAAAGTAAAGTTAGTCTAAAAAATTCAAGGTATTTTACTTTAAAAGTGGTTGGGCTCCTGGCCACAGGGTCATTGAAGCGGGGGAAATTCATAAATAATAATTGACTGGCTGGAAATATTGGAAAATTTGGTTTATCCGCATTTTAAGTCTGAAGTCCATGCCACATAGATGAAATAATCGGTTAAATCAGCTTGAGCATTTTTAAAAAACATGCATATATGATTAAATTTTGTATTTTGTATGTGTGTAATCATTCATACAAAATACAACTTTTTTAAAACTATATAAATAAATATTTTCTGTATGTTCTAATTGGTACGTCTAGTCGAACGAAAATTAACAACAAATCCAGAGATAGACGTAAAAAAATAATCTAATCAAAGGTCGCAGCAATGACAAGATTTAAAATATATACAAATTTATAGCCACATACTCGTAGGTCTCTTTATATGCACTTAAGCTATGGCTTATCATTAGTGATAAGTTAAATCTTTAGAGACGAGCCTCCCATCGATCGGTAGAAGTTGTAAATAAAAGTCATATAAGCCACTTCATACACACAATTGTGCTGTTTTGCATAAATGAATACTAGCTGGGGTCCTTAGGCTTTATATATATAAATATATATTTAGCACAAGATTTTTATTTTGAAATATTTAATATGTATTTATGTTATTTTATTGTTCGGTAATATGTAAAAAACCTAGCTCTTTTCTCTTTATTTTCCAACTTCCGATTGTCTCTTCATCTTCATCTCTCTTCAAGTGGAACTCTCTCTCTCTTTTATATACTGGCGTTTGTATATGTTTCACGAGATATCAGTTCGTTGCCAGCGGGAAAGTATAAAAAACAAAATGAACCCAGTCGAACTCTAAATACCCTTCAATCCAGCCCTAAAAGATAACAACAATCAAAATAATAGATCAATTCAGAAGCATTACTTAAATTATCATTTTATTGCTTAAATACAAAAATAGGAAAAATAATTTTCGAGGTCTCGAATTTAACTTGTATCGCTGGATAGTGCGTGACAACCCCCTCCTAAAAGTGAAATTGTATCTTCGTAAGAGTATCCCCCAAGCAGTGACGTTTTCTGTGTTGCCGTGGACGTGGACTAAAGCCAACAAGCAGTCTAGTCTCTTTAGTACAGCCGACGCCTGCGGTTCGTTTTTCGTTAGTTGCCTGTCTTGTCTTCCCCGTGTTGTAAGTGAAAGTGCATTTCGTTCTCTTGAATTCTTCGAAGCTCCACAAGTGTCCCAGGGGTCACGGCCATGACTTGTCCTCGTCTGAAAAACATTTTATTCCCTTTTCTTCGGATGAATAGTGCTTATATACAGCATATACACATGATTAGCTCTTAAAAATACAGAGCCTACATATATCCCTTGGTATATATTCAGCTAATAGAGTCTTCTTCAGAGTCGTTCCAAAAATAAATAAGGGGGCACGTGTCAATATATGTATGTACATACATTTGTATGAATAAAAATCGCCCGGAAGAAATATTATTTTTCCAGTTCGGTTTTATATAATTTCTTTGATACATTTGTACATATTTGTAGAACGAACCGGTTATCACCTACCAAAAAACCAAAACAAGACACACAAAAAACACGTATACGCAGAATGACAAGTTTTGATAGTGACTTTTCATGCAACAAGCCCCTTAAAGCAAAAAGAGAGATAAGGCCTATGTTATAGTGACACAAGCGAACTTAAAAGGTCCTCTGACTTGACCTTCATAGGAGGAACTTGGGCACTCAGTAATAATTGGTTATTGTTTTTATTTTGATGGATCCCCACAGGAACCACATAATTTAGAGAGCATACTAGTGCCCAATAATGGCGGCCAGTAATGGTAATTGTAAGTGACCTTGCTTTCTACTCCTTGCCTGCCAGTTGTGTGAACCTTGCTCCGCTTTCCCAAAGTTCACTATTTCTACTCTACACCTCCTGAATCCCGCAACACTTCCCAAAATTGACTTTGCTAATTAATATTTGCAAGCTAGTTATTTATTATCGAAGAGTAATGATAAAGTTATATGTTATTTTATACACTTTATCGTACCACACTTTTGTTCACTGACTTAGCCCTTTACACTTTTGCACGCTGATCCCTATATATTTTTGATTGTAACTAACTACCCAACGGTAAAAAAAAAATCAATTTAAGATTTATTTCTTTTGTTTGCAAGGATACAATTTACAAATTAACACGCAAATTATAAGTTAAAAGATGTTTGACATTTGTAATCGCTCTTTAACTTTAGTTTTTGTTTGTTATATTTTACAACTAAGCTATTAAAACAAATGTTATTTACTGCTTACATTTAATCCACCAAATATAAATTTCACCAATAATAAATAAATTAAAAATAATAATAAAAAATTTCATAGCCAAAATGAGTCAACAAGGACCTGCCTTCGACTCCAATGCGATGACGCTCACCCGCTTCGTGCTCCAGGAGCAGCGAAAGTTCAAGAATGCCACCGGAGATTTATCGCAGCTCCTTAACTGCATCCAAACGGCTATTAAGGCAACGGCCTCGGCGGTGCGGAAGGCCGGAATTGCCAAGCTCCATGGCATAGCCGGTGACGTTAACGTCCAGGGTGAGGAAGTAAAAAAGCTGGACGTTTTGTCTAATGAACTGTTCATCAACATGCTTAAATCCTCATATACCACATGCCTGATGGTTTCCGAGGAGAACGAGAACGTGATTGAGGTGGAGGTTGATAAGCAGGTAAGAGTTTAAAAACACACAATTTATGAAAATAATATTAACAATTTTTAATTTAACCGTAAAATTAATGTTCTTTTTGACTCTAATTTAATTTAAAAATTACAAAAATGTACCAATTTCCATATTGTTCTTTCTGTCTTAGGGTAAATACATTGTTTGCTTTGATCCGCTGGACGGATCCTCAAATATTGACTGCCTCGTGTCCATTGGTTCGATCTTCGCCATTTATCGCAAGAAGAACGACGGTCCGCCCACAGTTGAGGATGCCCTGCAGCCGGGCAATCAGTTGGTGGCCGCCGGATACGCACTTTACGGCTCTGCCACGGCCATTGTTCTTGGCCTTGGCTCGGGAGTTAACGGCTTTACCTATGATCCGGCCATCGGTGAGTTCATCCTAACCGATCCCAACATGCGGGTGCCAGAGAAGGGCAAGATCTACTCGATCAACGAGGGATACGCGAGTGACTGGGAAGCGGGTGTCCTAAACTATATTGCGGCTAAGAAGGATCCAAGCAAGGGCAAACCATACGGAGCCCGTTACGTCGGCTCCATGGTGGCCGATGTTCACCGCACCATCAAATACGGTGGCATTTTCATCTACCCAGCCACCAAGTCGGCTCCCAACGGCAAGCTGCGTCTCCTCTACGAATGCAACCCCATGGCCTATCTGATGATCCAGGCTGGTGGACTGGCCAGCGATGGAAAGATTAGCATTCTGGACATTGTCCCCAAGAAGATACACGAACGCAGTCCCATTTTCCTGGGATCCAAGACTGACGTCGAGGAAGCACTTAGTTATCTGAAGTAATTTTTATTATTAATGAATAAAGAAAAATTTTAAATTTAAAAAATTTTAAATTTTAAATGTAAATTGATGCAAATTATATGCAAACTTTACAGAACCCTATTTTAAACCCGGTAACTAATGGGATACTAAATATGAACGTCTCTCATATCAAGACAGGTTTGCAATTCATATTTTCTCCTTGAAAATATAAATTCAAGAGGTATGATAATTATAATTATCAAGAAGCCTCAATGGGGTTAAACTTATATGTATGTACATGTATATATGCATACACTTCCCACAAAACCGCAAAAACAAATTAAATGTTAGTAAAGTGATAATACAAAATCTAAGGATTATCAAGTAAAATGTTAAACTCTTTACAACTGTTAATAAAAAAGTGTTGGGAAATGTAACAAAACCACGAATAATCGATAATCGACAACAGAAAACGCATTTTGATGGTGCAGCTGTTTAAATTCCTGTTAAAATCCACAAAGGCGGT
>JAEIIL010004796.1:0-15862 GCA_018905715.1 Drosophila lini | reverse complement strand
GAGTTTAACGACTACGAGGCACTGCGGCTGGAACTAAGACTAAGGCCTAAGGACTAGCTACACTAAATGGAATCTTAACAGCCCGGATTTAAAACTAGGACCCCCAGGATTAGGCATCCGCCCCTTGGTTTTGTGCTTTGAGTGGCTGCAGGGGTTGCAATTTCACAGTTTTGTAGCCACGATCGCGCCGAAACCACAGCCAGTTGTCACCGTTGAAGTAGTCCTCGATGTGGTCCAAGCTACGTCCCTTGGTCTCCGGCTGGAACAGGCACATGAATATGGTGAGCAGGAAACTGGAGACGCCAAAGACCAGGAACACGCCGCGCATCTTGAGGAAAGCCTGCAGAGCGGGGAATCCCTTGGCGAAGATAAACAGGGCCACGTTCATCGAGGCGAACACACCGCCGGCGGTTCTTCCCCGAATTCTGGCCGGGAATAGTTCGCCAATCATGATGCCAGGCATCACCATTAAAGCTGTGTTGAATACTATGTAGCCTAGCAGACAGCAACCAGCCACCAAAACGTCATAGGACTTCTTGGGCTCTCCCATTCGGGCATACATGTAGGCACTCAAGGCCAGGCAGAAGGCGCCCGAGCCGATGCCCGATATCATCATGATCCTGCGCCGGCGGACGAAGATCAGAACGGCACAGAAGACCATGCAGCATACGACTCTCACGGCAGCAGTCCAAATAGCCGCCTGCTTGGTATCGAAATCTGCTCCAAACTCCGAGATAATGTCGATAGCATAGAAGATCACGATGAAGGTGCCGGAGAACATCTGCAGCAGCGAGAAGACAATCACAATGACCAGTGGTTTAATGGCCACCCTCTGGCAGCACAGCTGGAAGATGTTCTCATTGGTCTTGGTGGTGGCCCGCTCTCTGGACAGTCGCTGCTTCATCTCATTGGCCTCCTTCTGGGCACTGATCTCGCTGCCACGCAAGAAGGTCAAAGCCTGAAGAGCCCGTTTTTCGTAGCCATTGCGAAGCAGCCAGGCTGGTGTCTCTGGGATGCAGTATATGGATATGACGGCCAGCAGTGGCAGTATGTTGGCACACCAGGCCACACTGCGCCAGTACATCATGGAGCCAAGAGAGTAGACCAGCAGGATGCCACAGGAATAGGCCACATAGGGAGCTCCAATAAGAAGGCTGCGCAAGTTGGGTTCAGCGGTTTCAGCAATGTAGACCTTGGGGGAGGGAAGGGAGATTGGTTTAATAAGATTTTAGGAGCCTTCTAGGAGAGAATGATATTATAAAATAATTTTCTATAAGTAATTGTAAGCTTCTAGTAATATCCTAAGTATTATCTATAGTTAATCCCTGAAAAAACTATTTTCCTTTTCGAATTTCCCACGACCCTCATAGTAATCACACGTGTAAACAAACAATTTCATGATATTGAGGGTCACTGAGGCATAACTGTCTTAATTATAAATTGGAAACTCAATCTAAATGGAACTACTATGTTAGTCTTAGCCTCCTAACCCATAACATATGTTTATAGACACACCAGAATTAAGTCTTGGCCCCCAGATAAAGAAACCCTCTCTTCCGAACAACAATTTCATCTAGTTGAGGGTCACAAAAACATCAACATATTACTTATAATTTAAGGCTTCTCATCTCAATCAAAAGCTGGACGAAAGTCCCCGCTCCTGTGTCAAATATAACAAAATAAAAATTACTTTCTGATATGTCTTAACCCTGACCCCCTGGGCGAACTTTCGCCAGCAAAACAATTTGATCTAGCTGAGGGTCACGTCCCGCAACAGCATCAACATCTTAATCTCTGGGAACTCTTGGTTGCTAATCATAAAATCGTAAATCATGCAGGCGGCAGTCGGGCAAACCATTAATGAAAACGAAAACTCGCCGGGGGAACACGCGCAACAAGTCGACGCCCATTCACCCAGGCAGACCCGACCCAACCCCAACCCACACTACAATTCCACCCCCCATCCATTATAGACTAAGGTCAAGAATCCGGAACTACTATGCGGATAATGCCGTCGAGCGTGGGCCCGTGTGTGTGCGGAAAGCTTTTGCTAATGCAAATGATGCGCTGGCCATTTAAAGTCCGGACACCGGACACCGGAGTGATGACGCCGACTACGATTTACGCGTCGCTATCACTTTGGCCGCAAGATAAGTCACGGACATATCCATAAGATAAATAATAAACAGAAATAAACAGGGCAGAGCCGCCGGCACAACGTAGACACAATGGAACCGACCAGAAAAGCCGGAACAATGGGCGAGCATCAAGTGGCCAATTGATCATTTGTTGTCCACCTGTCAGCGCTGCTCTTTTTTGGACGGGAGTTCAAGGCTCTGTCCGATTACGGTTAATGGGTCACTCGGACAAACGTGGATTGTGTCACGTCTTACGGTTCCGGGTTATTTATGCGTCTGTTCCGTGTGAACGAACCACAGGCCAATGGCCATGAATTTCTCCGACGTCCACTCACCTGGCCGGGTCCACCCAAAATTCCAGTGGCAAAGCCGCAAAGAAACCTCGCGAATATCACAATCTTGATGCTCTTGGCCATGGCCAAAGTGCTCCAGCCAAAGAATAGGGGGAGAACAGAGACCAGCAGGGTTTTCCGTCTGCCCAGATAGTCGGCCAAAGGTCCGGACATCAGAGAGCCAAACGGAGTGGCCAAACTATGGACACTCGCTAAGAGGAATTTGAGAATTAGTTAATTAAAAGTCAAGCTAGATTTTTAGGGGTAGGTAAACCTACCTATCCAGGAGCCTGTTTCCACATCAATGGGTATCTCGGTGCTATTGCCATCCATCAGCTGAGGCAGCAGGACAGCTGAGAAGCCAATGGGCATGCCACAGCCAGCGGAGAGTAGCAGAACTGCACAAGTGGCCAGAATCTGAAATATAAAGGTTAAGGTTTGTCTTAGAAAAAATATATAAAATGGATTTTAATTATTATGTACTGTAACTTAAAGATAAATTATAGTTTTAGGGCTAAATACTTTAAATTACAGAACGTTTTTAGTAACCTCAACAAAAGAAAGGCGGCAAAAAAGCCTCGACCCGGCTCAAAGATACAAAGATCATTTGCTTCATAAATATGCCTTATGACTGGTTCTCTCTATATATATTTTATATCTATTATATAACATCTTTCACTTTATTTTTCCCCAGTGCATGTAATAGTATATATAATTAAATCTACCCATAAAGGCGTCAATGTTGCCGCATCTGCCAAGCAATTGCCTTTAATTGAAGTTGCAATATTGCATCACGGGCGACTTTATTTTGATTTGTGCGCTGTTGATAGTGGCAAACGATCCGCGATCGCCGCCCATTGATTGCTTTATGAAATGCCCCCTAGTTCACTCTGAGTTTGAAATTGAATGACATTCCGTGCCATTCGCTCTGGCGTCTCATTCGATTCAATTCGAGAGCCAACGTTGCCGTCACATGTCCGACACATGTAGCCCCCTAAAGAACAGAAGTGTTCCCATAATCATGCCGTGGAGAAAGTTCAATTGCGTATCTTATCATTTTGTCCTTCACGGAATATTTAGTATCTGTCAGGCACGCATGTCTTGGCCAAGCCCCAGAGATGTTCGACAAGCGACTGACAAGATTATAGACCGAAATTTCAAAGTGTATATTGACCAGTTTAAATTCAAAAAAATATTTTATTATATTTTTCTGTAACTCACCTGATTTATCATGCCCCTTCTATTGGCCAAATCGTAGTCCTGCTCATCGATGGTTGAGAGTTTTCTGGAATTGTGGTGATTCCCTAGTTTGCATTGAAACTCGGCTCCTGGCACCACATGATAGGACATTTTGTGTGGCACGAATTTGAGATACTCCTCATCTCTGCAAAAGAATAAATCAAGTGTTAATTAAAACAGAAATCTTGAGAAAAGAATGTTTATTAAATTTAGAGGTGTTAAAAACGTAGCTTTACTAATAAGACGTCATAAAGCTATAAGAAACCGATTTCCCCTGTTGATAAGATAACCCCTAACATAAACGGAATGCCCTTTAAGACTGCTAAATGTTAAATACTTTTTTTGTAATTCAAAATATTCCATTATTATTGTCAAGGTATGCCAATAAAATATATTTTCCGCCTAATGGGCCCTGACAATTGGCAATTATTGGTAATTTTCATGGCCACTTGGCAACACTGCAGGGCTGGGCCTTTGAACAATAATTGCAGCGGCTTTCACACGCCACTCAAATCGATCCTATAGCCTGGTCATTATACGCTTTTTGTTGCACTTTAATCTCAGCCAATTTTGTGTTGACTCATTCCGGCAAAAGCAAAGCTTCGGGAGCGTCGAAAGAGTGATAAGAAAACGCGGGAGAGCTGAGCTGCCTACGTCACTGTTTTTCAAAAAACCAGCTGTGCGTGTTTCAGTTTGTTTTGGCGCTGCGATAAGAAAAACAATGAAGAAAAAATACAAAAAAAAAATCGCAGCGTTTCGCTCTCTCGCTCTGTCTTTGCCGAGCTTTTGTTTCACGCTTGTGTTTCAACTGCTTAAACAATGTTAATGTTTTTGTTTTAACGCCTGACAAGGTCAGTTTGGAGTCACGTTGAATGAACTGAACAAACTTTCTTTATAAAAAATCAGTTTGTTGCCAAATTCCCCCAAAATAGGCCTCAAATATTCGCCACTTCCTCTATGAATTTGTCATTGATCTACTAAACTGCAAACCTTGGACACCTAAAACTCACTCACAGGCATTGGTCACACCCTATATGGATATGGGTTAATCGTGAGACGCCTGACAAGTTGGATCAACTTTATTTGTGGCCAAAATATAGCAAACAATGGACATAAACAATACAGGCAGTAAGTTAGCATTATCGCCCTGAGAAATCGTCTGTGATTTGTGATTAAGGAAGTGCAAAAGATAATGCCAGAGAGCTGGTTCAATGTACCACAGCAAACAGGTTTCCATTGTCTGATTTTAATTCGGAGAAATTGCCTCAACGATTAACGAGATCATAAGGATTCATTAGCTCGTAGGGCAAACTTTCCACAATCACATTCAGGCGGCGTGACTAAAGTCCAAGGGTATTTGCTGTCCATCAATTTGCCAATGTGTGAATTGAAAAAGTCGCCTGCACGACTCTCTATCTATCTATCTATCTATCAGTTCTATAAACTGAAATGCTTGCCCACTGTTGACACCACAAATTAGATAATTTATGGCGAATGCGCCAGCAGCAGACTTCCATGAAACAATCAGTAAACAAATGGTTGCTTTTAATTGAGGGGCCTCTTTGTTGATGATGCCACCCAATAAAGGATTGATTTCATCACTGGCTTGGTTGGCAGGGAATTAAGTTCCAGCCCACCCGGCGTATGCGTAATAACTAAACTGAATTTAATTGTTAGACCAAAAATCCAGGCAAGATAAGATAAGAAATTAAAGGTTAAGCAGAGTAACTTGAAACGGAAGCTCAAGGCTTATCACCCATTAATGAAAAGGTTAACCAAACCAATTAGCAGGGAATTTCCCAGAAGCAACCCGTAGAGCCAGCCCTTGGCCAAAAATCAATTTCATAACTTTCTGAAAGTGATATCAAAGTGTAATTTGAAATCGATCAATGTCTATAAGCAATTAGCAAAAACTGCAAACTTCAATTAGGTATTTAGGTTACTTAAAAAGGCTATACAATACAGGAACTACACAAAACTTTAAATGTCAAGAAAAAGCTCCTGGTTTAGCATTCAATCAGTGACTGATTATTGCTTTGCTGATTTGTTGATTGATGCCCTAATCACCTTAGACAAGTCCAGTTTTGCAGTCATCATGAAATGCGATAAGTTAGAAGGTGTATAGCTTATAAACAATATTAAAAACAATGCAAAAACCCAGTAGAAATCAGGAAAACTGAACTTTTGCTTTCGTTCAACACGTGTTTTGTCTGCTAAGTACCCCCACTATCTAATCTCTTGACTAATATATAGTGAAGTAACTCGTAAATAAAGAGAGGTATTGAAGCGGAAAGAGCTATATTTTCTAGGAACATTCATTGATCACTGAATACAGGGAGCTATAGCTCTGCTCCAGCGATAAGAGATGCCACAAACCGAGACCCAGACGATGAGTTGGCATTGATTTGTGCTGTATGTATTGCCTTATCGACGGCTGACAAAAAACAAGCCCTGTGGTTTTTTGGGCTTAATCTCTTGGCGTGGAGCGGAGTACTTAAGAGGCCCGGCGGCCACCTACTGGCTGGACCCTAGCAACACAAAATGCACACCACCACGAAGCACTTCCAATGAAACCGATCAAAAAATCAAAAACTTGTTTATACTGGCGTCGTCGCTGGGGTTTAAAGTCGAAGAGGGTATTTTTAGCTGGCCAGACAGAAAATTCACACAAAAAACTGCTGATGATGAGTAGTAGTGGTCACAGTGTTTAACACAATACAACTTTTGCTTTTTGCTTTGTTTTGATTTTCTTTATTACCTTTTGACACTCATTTCGGCCAGCTCTAATGTAGGCAAATTAGTTCAAGTAGTTTCGGAATTCCGAATCGATTTTATTATTGGGCTTTATGTAACCAACAAGTCGCGACTTGGATGCATCGGCTCGATGGCGCGACTGATAGATAGATATTCTGGCGAGGCACTGCGAGTAAAAGTCGAGGAGCTCGGCGACAATTTCATTTCATGCCAAAGCGAACACTGGCCGGCGAGTGGTTCATAAAGCGGCTTTTTATTTATGAGCAGCGATCGGCGCGACGCAGCGATCGCAGCAGCACGCACACAGTCGAGCAATTATTTGTTGTATTCCGTTTTTTTTGTTTATTTATTTTTTTGCATGCCGCTTCAAACAACCCTCTTGCTCTGTCCCTTTCGCGCTCGCCATGCTTTTGCAAAAAAGGTTCTTGCTTGACCGTCAGCTGATCGCAGCCAACAGCTGACACAACATCATAACGGTTATTCGCGCTCTCTCGCCCACGCTCTCTAGTAAGCGTTAAGGGAAGAGAAATAGAGAGCAAGTTTTGGAAAAGCTTTCTCTAGCCAGGACCGGAACCACAAAGCAGATCTTGAGTGTAAATTTATGGAATCAGGAATGGGAACAGTAGACAGTATCTTACTTATAATATAGATTTAAAAATTTCTCAAATTTATAATGGCCATTAAGGCTGCTGACTTTGATGAAGGTATTTACTATCTCTTAAGCAAACAAATAACTGATACAAATATATCATCCACATTGTAAAGGAAATATATTTTAACTCTGCCAATATTCATGACTCTTCTGCTGCCTAATTATTAGCATAAAAATCTGTATCGCAATCAGAGTTACTTGCACCTTATAATTTTCCACCAGAAGCAACCCACGACTAATTTTTGAATAGCCAGATTGTATTCGCCAGAAACAATATATCCCCAAACCCACAGAAAACATTAAAGGACACGAGCTGTAAAGAAGGCAATCGTGGTATGGCCCGAGGTCCCGACAAAAGCTGAATTGAAAAAGCTTTTCATTCATAACCTGGCACAACAACAACGACTGTGGGGCAAGCATTGACAACGAGCTGGGGGACAGGAACAACAATAATGGTGTTAGCAGCTTGCGGAAATGCAGCGAAATGAAAAATCGCGCAGCAGATAAGCGGTGCCGGAAAATGGAAAAAAAAGGAATGAAAAAAAACTATAGATAAACAAAGACGATTCTGCATTTGGGGCCATGGAAACTGCACAAATTGCGTGGAAACTAGGCGACTGAAAAGGGGGGAAACTCTTTGTAACTTCTCTTTGTAGCATTCCATTAGTTCAACCGAGATCTGTTGTAAGCGGCTTACGCTGTTTGGGATTCCTAGTGCCCACTCCTCCACCACCCACTTCCGTTTCCTTTTGATTCCGCTAAGCTCGAACACATGGACAAATAAATGTATCACCCGGAGCGTCGGGAAATCGCTCTCTCGCCGCTTTCACTCTCTCTTTTAATGCTTCAGTGTTTCAGTGTCTAGGTCGAGGCAGCTTTTTCTCCGGCTTGTCCTGTGTCCCGTGTCCTGTGACTGTGTGCGTGTGAAGGTCGCCTGGCCATCGGTTCGATGTGTGTCTGTATTGGGTTTGTCCCCTTTTTTTGTTGTTGCTATTTTTTTTCTGAGAAATTTAAGCCGAGCGCAGGGAAAAACTATCGACCGGCAGCGTGCAGGTGATGTTTACAAGGTAGAACTGGCAGTTATTGAAAAAAAACTATGGCTAGCTTCCATTTGGTTTTTGCTTTTTTAGTCAATTAGGTTTTTTAATTGAATTATAATAGACTTTCCCCACCGAAATGTGCAAATGAATTGCATTTCAATTAGCATTTTGTGGGAAACACACAACCGCATAAGCATAATTAAGTGAGTTATTGTTAAAGGATTGAAAGCTCACAGATGCATTGCCAGCCAATCACTGAAGGAAAATGTCATCTACTTGGATATTAATCAGATGAAGGAGATTTTGAAAGTTATTTAAAAGACTTAAAGACTTAAGACACGTTAAATTATGGTTATATTTATGCACTCGTTCCTTAACATACGTTTAACTCTCTTACTTATACTCTTTACTCGTAGTTTTGATCTTCGCTTACTCGCTGAGATCTAGGATCATATTTATATTTAGGATATTATTTAGGGCTTAGAAAATAATTTCTATATTTTAGCAATACTTACTCGATTCTTGTTAATTTGGTCTCAGTGCTTCCGGCGTTATTACCCCTCCCCCTTTACCTCTATTCGACCAGCATCGCACCTCCCTCGGGGGGCCGTAAATCAAATTGCAAATCAAAAGCAGCGCCCAGCAGCTGCCATAAACTTTTATGGCAAGCGAGCGTGGGAGGAGAGCTTCGGCACGACGATGTTGAGCTTTTTCCGCTCTCGCTCACGCTTGCCGAGTGCGAAAAGCGCTCGCCGCTTGGCATTCGCTTTCGCTTTTCACTTTTCACAGCTGGATTCTCGCAATCCGCTTCCTGGCCCGCTGGCTTCCGTTTCGCATTCAGTTGCTTTCGAATTGTCCGCCAAATTGGACGCTCCTGTGGCCAGCAGCCGTACGTACCCTTCGATCCACCCACGGGAGCAGACTGAACAAGAACTGACACTGTGTTTGTGGGAAAAAGAGCAAAGTCGTGTGAATATCGCTATAATATTTCCAGGCCGAGTTTAAGATCCTCCTCGGACAAGTGCTAAAGTGCGGAAAAGTGAAGAAAATCCCATAGAAGAGGCAAAGTTCTTAATTGTGTAAGTCGCGCGTAATGCAAAACTCTTCTCTGTGTACGCATGAGTGTGTGAGTGTGATTGTAAGCGTGTGTTTGCCTGCTGCTGTATTGGTGGGAGTGTCCTTCGGGCCTTGTGTGTGCCATTGCCACCGCCAGTTAATATTTAAAACAATTAAAAACTGTCGGGAGTAGAGTGACATTAAAGCCAATACACGCCCCAAGGTCTGGCGGCCTCCGGGAGGACGGGAGGCGGTGACGGGCCTAATTAAGCGAGATCCCGTTGCATCGCGCCCAGGACACGTCGCTGCCAACGCTCGGATAACTGCATTGTCTGGTTAACTTGCCGTTAATTCGGCCTGATTACAGCCCACACTGACCAGCCTCAATCCGAGCTGACAGCCCTGACTCTGTTCCACCGGAGACTCAAAGCGAGCAGATGGCCATTTGCTGGAAATGGCCATGAAAATTCCCACGAATTGCAGTGCTTCGTAGCATACTTTTTCGGGAAAGTTTTAGCGAATTAAAGAGCACGGCAACAAGACTAAGAAATCATAAGTATTATTAAGAGCATTTTAAGAAGCAACTTTTAAGTAATTAAGAGTCTAAAATAAGCTGGCAGTTTAAGGAAGTATGCATTACAAATGGTTTAAAAAGCTATAAAATTTTTAGTATTAAATATTTAATATTTTTATTTAATTTAATTATAAACCAGCCTTCCTTTAACTTAGTTTTTCCTGAGTAAGACCTTTGATAACCTTGAAGGCGAAATGTTCATAGAACATTCAACAATTAACTCTTCCTAATACCAAATTATTTATAAAAGTTAATTATTTTATAATTTTAATAAATAATTTAAATACAAGCTCAGCTTTTGTAATTAAAGAATTGAATTACTGTTCAAATTTCTGCTTAATGGTCCCCACAATTTTTGGCTGAATTAAACTGAAATTCAAAGCTGATTGGAACCGTAATTTTCATTATCTCACTATATTGATCAATAAATTTGCATGTGCACGTCAGAGAGCCCGCCCCAAGCCGCGCATCAGGTGCATCCAATTCCGGCCAGAATGGATACTTAGGTCTGAGCAAATATTTACCACAAGTTGGCCAAGAGTCCTGGCCCCAGCCCAGCCCGGCCCGAAACCCTTCGCTTCTTGGGTCTCCGCTCAAGCCGAGCGTAGATGAACGCAAAATTAATTCCAGCTTCCACCCGCTGAGGAGGACGACATCTTCCTTTAGTCCCGATAACTTTTTACTACTTTTTTGCTATTCTCCTTTTTCTCTAAGTTTTGCCCATACCCAGTCTCTGCTTTCGCTCTCCGCAGGATTCGCCTTCGCTTTCTTGGCTCATTGTTATTGGAATGTCTATGTCGGGGGTTTTTTTTATTGTCTTATACAGTAAAGACTCCCTTTGGTACACCTGTCCTTGGGTACACAATTTTCTATTACTATTTAATATTTAATAATATTAAGAAAACTTTAAATAATTTATTGTAAATTAATGTATCGAAGGTCTACTGTAGATTTTGGTTCTTTTGTTATAGTTATTGCTGCGGCTGCTCACGTTGTTCTTGCTACCTCAGCATCCTTGCCCTTGACGCGCACTCTTCCTTGCTCCACCAGGGTCCTGCCTCCGCCTTCGCTGTCGCCTTTTTTGTTCCTTCTTCCTGTGCGCCTTGTGCCTGCCTGCTTTCCTTCCTGTTCGGCATGAACGTGCGTTGTTTCCTCCGGTTTCATACGGGCTTTTGGCATTGGCCTGTCCGTGTTTTGTGCGTGTTTGCCAGGGCTCAGGCTCAGGCTCAGGCTCATTCTTGGCGTTCTCTTTTTCGGCTCTTTGTTGTTGTTGTCCGGGGGCGCCTTTCCGTTCGTGTGTACATTTAAATCGCAATCAAATAACAATAAAAACATCAGCGAGCAGCGGGCACAAAATCGGTGATCGGTGACATTCGTGGGATCCCAGTGCATTAGGCTTAAAGCCACATCCTGATGGATGGCTGGATTTGTGACTGAATTGTGTCAGCCAGGGCGTATACGCAATGTTGTTGACTTATCGTCCCCCGCAGGAAGTTGTTGCGGGGGCTTAAGTGGCAAATTGATAATATTCAGGAACTTGAGGGAAGTTTTTAAATATTGAAAAATGTGTTTAAATAATATTTAAAATACAAAAGGTTGACTTGTGGTAGGAATTTCTTTGAAAATGTAAGAAATTACAAGGTAAAAAAATATTTTTAGGTGAAAGTTATTAGCCAGCCAGGGCGTATACGTAATGTCTTTGAGTTGTTGACTTATCACCCCCGGGAAGTTGTTGCGGTGGCTTAAATGGCAAATTGATAATATTTAGGAGTTAGAGGGATGTTTATAAATTATAAAAAATATTTTAAAATAATATTTAAACTAGAAATGGTAGACTTGTGGTGGGAATTTCTCTGAAAATGTAAGAAATCATGAAAATAAATATCAAACAGGCAATCCCAAAGGAGTCTCAGATTTCACTATGTTGATGTGTATACTTACTCTTCCCTGAAATCAATATTAAATGTATCCTTTTATATGATATATATATCATGACCCAAGGATCCCGTCCGCCAGCTGCAGCCAAAGTTTAGCTTAACCCAACAAAAGTTGATGATTACTCCGATTGTTTAGCAAAGAGAGAACAAAGTGAAGGCAAAATGGATTACTTGTATTTATTAATGCAAACGTGCGGGATTAAGACAGGGGGGTGGTCTAGGGGGGAGCGACAGCAAATGCTATGAACTTTGACCTTCGCATTGCGGCTGGTCATGGTGTCAAATGGGGGTGCGGGTACCCAGGACTACAGCAATAAGCTGTTTAACTGCTGTGCATTCCAGTACACACTTTTCCCCACTCTCTCTCTCTCTCTCCGCGTTGCAGACAATGCAACTGCCAATGAATGGGCTAGATACTTTCTCTTCTGCATGTGTGTGTGTGTGTGTGAGTGTGTGAAAGTGAGCAAGGCTGATTGTATTAGTTGTTTGTGGCTAACACAGACATTTACATTTGTGTCCATTTAAGCGTAAGGCTCCACCAAGGGAAGCTCGCCCTTATGCAACATATGAAGAGCAAATCAGATTGCAAACACAATGAAAGAAGCAAGTTTTCCTGGAACAATAAAGGAAAGCACTCTTTTGGTTAACTTGAAGTCTTGCATTTTCTGTTTCATCATAAAGATACAATGGGTTTATTATTATTATTTATAGACACTATGATTATTATTATTTTCAATGTTGAAAGTGTGGTCTTTTCTTTGTAGAAAAATACCCATTTCTTGTCGAAATTATTTATTTAATTAAATATTTTCCTATTTAGTTTTTCCGAGTGTTCTATCCACGTGAATGCAATGCATTCACCTGTCAAACTCATGCATGGAAATTGTGCATTTATTTCGTTGTAAATCAATTCTCCACCCCCTCAGCATTCGACCATTTCGTGCAATTGCTGCAGGATCAGGCCCTGCAGCATGTCCCTGGCTATGGTGCATCCGGAGCAGGGGCACTCTCTGGAGTTGGGCACGTGCTGAGACTGCAGGTTCATCAGTCGCAGGCATCGTTGGGCCCTCGCTCGCTGGAGCCTCTTCAGGGTCTTCATCTTGCAGTAAACCAGGCTGTAGATGGTGATACCTACAGGGAATAATATAACGTTTTAATGAGAATTAAACTCAACTTAATTTAATTAGAATTAAAATGTTTCAAATACTACAGTTTATGTTTAAATATGATTTTAAATTACCCCTAATAAAACATAAATAAATGCAGTATTAGTAAAATAATAATTTAACAATAGTTCTAACAAACAAAAGGTCTGGTATTGCAAACCAACAATATCTAATAAGAACTTGGTTAACTAGGCTAACTAGACTTATTTCAATTGATCATGTTCTAAATTTAAAAAATTAAAATGTCAACTTACAAACTCCAACAACAGAAACGTGCAGAAGGATAATCATGAAGACAATGCGTGAATAATATCGATGCTGGCGTAGCTTTTCGAATGGAAATTCCATATTGCTGCTTCCGTTGCTCTTTATAACAACGGTTTCACCAACGATTTCAACCACAGTTTCACCAACAGTTTCAATAACAGTTTCACCAACAGTTTTAACAACAGTTTCACCAAGCGTTTCACCAATGGATTCCCCAATAGCTTCACTAATGGTTTTACCAACAGTTTCACCCACTGTTTCACCAACAGTTTTAACTATGGCTTCACTAAGAGTTTCACTAACGGTTTCAGCAACGGTTTTATCAACGGTTTCACCATCGGCTTCGCTAATAGTAGGGTTTTCAAACGATTCATCCACATCCACTTCAACATCCATAATATTTTCCTCCGTGCTGTTTTCGTACATCGCCAGCAGTTGTGTCTCGTTCAGCCAGTCTTTCCGAGAATGCAAGAAGATACAGATTCACCAAAGTTTTCACCAACGATTTTACGAATGGTTTTACCAATGGTTTCGCCAAAAGTTTCATTATCGGCTTTTCCAGCAGTAGGGCCACCATCCACTTCGTCTTCCATTAAATTTTCCCCAGTGCTGTTTTCATATTCGAACATCGCCAGCAGCTGTGTCTCGTTCATCCAGTCAAAGTCTTTCCGGGAATGCATTTGAATACAGATACAAAATAAATAATCAAACCAATCTCCAGGGCCTGACACTATGCGTACCCGCCAAGTTGTCATCGGCTTTGGCCAGGTGGGGGTAGGTGGTCAGGGCCGTTGTAAACAACAGCCACCTGGCAGCAATTCCCTGCGTGGACAGAGGCATGGTGCTGCCGCGATTGTTGAAATGCAACTGAAAAAACTGAACACTCGCGACTTGTACGTTGCCGATCGATGCCTGCTCAATTGGATATCAAACAGCTGTTTGAGCGAAAATAATAAATAATAATAATAATAAATAATGCAATACAATGTAAGTTACACAATAATATTTATTATTATTTTAAATGGGAATTTTCTTAATTTAAATTAAGATTTTGTTTATGAATCCATTCCCAATGAGCTCCAGAATTAGAAAATCCTACATACACTGTGTGGTTACCCCACAGTTTTCGATATACACGGAAATCCTGCTGCCGCGACAGTTGGGGCAGAGGCACCTTGACTTGGGGTGCAGCTCCCCTATCCTTACCGTGTCCGGAGGCAGACTGGGCCACACAATACTCTGCGTGCGTGGGGCATAAATATCAAGGCCATCCGGTGTGGAAGCCATAGCTTGCCAGGTACGGCAGTAGCACCACAGACATCCTGTTCAAAAAGAATGAGTTAATCAAAGCGATGGCTGTGACCAAAATTCCTACTCACCCAAACACCCCATCAGAATCAGGAACATAAGAGCCAGAAGGGTCACTAAAAAGATTCTTGCCTGATCCTCCGCCAGCGGAAAGTAGGGATTTCTACCCCTATTCCCCAACAGATCCTCAAGGCAATCGCTTGGCGCCAACAAAACAGAAAAAGCGGCAATGACGAAAATGCATCGTGTGCCCGGCGCCAAAGGCATTTTGTTAATGCCTTCTTACGCTTTCCACCGGGCATTAAACAACTCCAAAGTAGGGAAAGCTCAGGGGAAAACAGCTGCTACCAGATGGCGACATCGCCGTGAAAACAATAACAATTGGTTGAAAACTTCTGGAAGAAAATAAAATATTGCAAAGGCTAATCTGCAGCGATTTTCACTGCATCCTTGGCAAGAGAAAATCATACTTTTAGTACAGATTTGTGGTGTCTTTCATAGTGTTTACAAATTGTTTCCAAAGTCTTTTTTCTTATCAGTAAATGTACATAAACCCCACTCACATAACCTTCAGAGAAACACCCCCACCCACACACATCACCCCTTTCACACACACACTCTTGTCGGAAAGCATTAAGTCTGAGCGTTTTGCCTGGGTGTGCATTTGTCATAAACCAAATAAAAGTAACCCATTTGCGCTGAGAAATTACATTTAAATTGCAAATTTAAAGTAAAAACAAAAAAAAAGTACTCTCACCCGACAGTCAGCAGATGCATTCGAAAAAAAAAAAAGAAAACGTGGAAACGTATGCAAAGTTGTCAACCGAATGGAAAAACGAGAAAATTCTGCGAAACCTGGGTAACAAGAAAAAATCATTTAGCAGACATAATTCACTTAGCCGCCAGCCTTGGTTCTCTTTCTCCATGTTTATTCATTTCCCACACACTTCACCAGCATGCATTAATTTTTACACTTTCCCTAACTCTGTTTACCTTTCGGAAAATCTGGGGGAAAAAAATACAAAAAGGCAAAAGGAAATGTGAGTACCTTTAACTGGTGCAACTTTCAATCGATAGTGCAGCAATTAATTTAAAAATAATCTAATGGATAATTTGTGTAGCACTAATTATAGGGGAACTCTAACAGGAAATACTAATATTAAAAATAAACTGATACCATGGCATAGTTGACATTATGCAAACATAAATAGACGGATTAATTAATTGAGTATTTATAAAAGAAAAGGAGAAGGAGCTGCAGAAAGGAACTTTGAGAAAACACAGCCTTAAAAATGTATTAAAAAGATATAAGTAAAACATATTGTTCAGGTATGAAAATGTAATCGGAAAAAGGGAAATATAAATGCCGTCACATTTTTTTTAATTACAAATGTTTATA
>JAEIIL010004780.1:0-29215 GCA_018905715.1 Drosophila lini | reverse complement strand
AATTCTTTTTATATATTAATATAATTTAATATAATTTTCTATCAGTGTGCCCTGCACATGGACTTCCCCCACATGTGTTCCGTTCCAGCATTCGAATTGGACTCTAAAAATACTCTTGACTCGATTTAAAAAAAAATCTCTTCCTTCATTCTTTCTAACATGTGTGTTGTTCTCCGATCTCTTTTGTAGGTCTGCGACTATTGTGATCCCAATGTGCCGGAGAAGAACCATCCGCCAGAGAACGCCATCGATGGCACCGAGGCCTGGTGGCAGAGTCCTCCGCTGTCCAGGGGCATGAAATTCAATGAAGTCAATTTGACCATCAATTTCGAACAGGTAAGAACCTCGTAAGAAACGCATAGGAAGCCAAGCAAAAGGTTTTCGGGGAGGAGGAGGAGGAGGGCGACAGACAGCCAGTGGATGCAACTCGTTTTCGGGTCCGAGCGATGGGATCGTAAAATTTGAAAACAATTTTAATGGCTTTTCATTTCGAAGGCAACGGCGACGACGCAGCAAAAAAAAAAAAAAACGAAGGAAAAAAATCTTGCTGAGCTCGGGGATTTGTAGCTGGGTTGGCTGGCTCTTCCCCTTTGGAGTTGTGGGTTATCAGTCTGTCAGCTCCTACATATAATATATAGAGATATGTGCGAGCATAAATACAGCTGAGGGCAGAATAATAGAGCCACAGAATAACTTTTTAAAATGTAATCTGGATTTTATACATAGATTAGATACCATTTAAGAATATTTAAATTGTTTTTTAAACAAGTTTAGGTCTAAAGATCCTTTAAAAGCCTTTCTATAATTTCTAAAAAATATTATTCTGCAAGGTAAATAATTTTAGAAATATTTTAAATATATAATTTCTTATTATTTTGACCCCAATTGTGTGCACTCGTTCAGTTGCTTGAATGGAAAGTCTCGGTTTACAAGCTGCTTAGAAACCGACACGGAGCGTTGACTCTTTGGCGCTGGTTCATTCTGGGTTTTAGTTTTTTGTTGTATATTTTTTTTAGCGATAAAGGCGTATTATTTCTTGGGGCCCCAGCATGCGACATAAAAGAATTGGGAGCAGTCTTCCCTTATCAGCTAAGGCAAGAAACTATATAAACCTCTATTATCTGTGCCGGAGTGTCGGGGTCGCCTACGTTCTTATCTCACTTGCAACGGAAACGAAATAATCCACGAGGTTTCATAGTAGTGCGAGGACGGATTTAATTTTCAGAATAATTGTAGAAAGACTTATTATACAGCCCAAACATGATCTCATCCACATTCCGTGTGCGGGTTTTTAATACTCTTAAGTTGCAGTTTTCTAGATTCAGGGAATGCAACAAAACATGGCTATGCTATTTGGGATTTATATTTAGACTTTAAATTGAAGAGGGAAGAATTGTATAATTTGGGAGATTTGTCAGGGCTCTCAGATATCTAAAAAAATTATGCAAAAATATATATTATACCTCCAAGAACTCAAAAACAATGATTGATTTTAATATATCCGTATATTCCTCAAATTACGAGTATATAAGATGTCTGTTTATGCAAAAAGCAAAATTCACTCAAGATCCACATGGTCAAAACTAATGAAAACCACAAAAAATAAACAAATCTTGTATATGCAATATGTTGAACATATCTTCTTTGATTCGAACGAATGTTTGTATCTTGCTATATACTCGTATATCTCCCTATCTTTTGGTTCGTTTTAATTGAAGCCAAATTAAAAAGCAAACAGAAGGCAAGAAAATATAAATAAACGGACGAGCATTGGAGTTAATTCTCCCACAGTGATCTCATGTGGTCTCACACTCTTCTGTGTGTGTTGGTATAGTTGGTATATGAGTGTGCGTGTGTATCTGTGATGTGTGTACACTGTACTAATAAATTTCAATGAATTTGCTTGCGCAAAGTGAGTTGTGTCCACAAACTGACAGACTCTGAGCTCCTGGGAAGAAAATTAGCAAAGTAACCAAGAAGTTGCGGGATAAAAAATATTGTTTTGGCATATTCTTAGGTCTCAAAAATTATTTATATATATTTTATAGTATGTAAAAATTATAAATTAAATATTTCACTATTTTTTCGAAGATTTATTCTGAGTTCCTTAAAGTTTAACCACCTTTTTGTTAAGAAAACTTGCAGAAATTAATCTTATTTTTACCTCTTTAACTCAGAATATTTATCTTAATAATTTATACTATATTTTTAACACAAAAATAATTCTATATTTAACCAAAAAAAACCCCAAACTTATCTCCAATTTCCCTGCCTTATCTCATTAGGAATTCCATGTGGCCTACTTGTTCATTCGTATGGGCAACTCCCCGCGTCCGGGTCTCTGGACATTGGAGAAGTCCACGGATTATGGCAAGACCTGGACCCCCTGGCAGCATTTCTCCGACACCCCCGCCGATTGTGAGACCTACTTTGGCAAGGACACCTACAAACCGATTACCCGCGACGACGATGTCATCTGCACCACCGAATACTCGAAGATTGTGCCGCTGGAGAATGGCGAGATCCCTGTGATGCTGCTGAACGAGCGTCCCAGCTCCACGAACTACTTCAACTCGACGGTGCTGCAGGAATGGACGCGTGCCACCAATGTCAGGATTCGTTTGCTGCGAACCAAGAATCTTTTGGGACATTTGATGTCTGTGGCCAGGCAGGATCCCACGGTGACGCGTCGCTACTTCTACTCGATCAAGGATATTTCGATTGGAGGTAGATGTATGTGTAATGGACACGCCGACACCTGTGATGTCAAGGATCCAAAGAGTCCTGTGAGGATTCTTGCCTGCCGTTGTCAGCATCATACTTGCGGTATCCAGTGTAATGAGTGCTGTCCAGGATTCGAGCAGAAGAAGTGGCGACAGAACACCAATGCCAGGCCCTTCAATTGCGAGCGTGAGTATAGGATCTAGGATCTTTTTTTTTTACCTTTGACTTCCTTTTTATAATTCCAAATTAATCCTTAGAATGCAACTGCCATGGTCACAGCAACGAGTGCAAGTACGACGAGGAAGTCAACCGCAAGGGTCTCTCCCTGGACATCCATGGCCACTACGATGGCGGCGGCGTTTGCCAGAACTGTCAGCACAATACCGTTGGCATTAATTGCAACAAGTGCAAGCCCAAATACTACCGACCCCAGGGCAAGCACTGGAACGAGACCGATGTCTGCAGTCGTAAGTGAAACTCCTAATAAACCAATTTGATTTCTTCCTTACCTATCCTCCTCCTTACCCATCTTCCAGCTTGCCAGTGCGACTACTTCTACTCCACGGGACACTGTGAAGAGGAGACTGGCAACTGTGAATGCCGTGCCGCCTTCCAGCCACCAAACTGCGACTCCTGTGCCTACGGCTACTATGGCTATCCCAATTGTAGGGAATGCGAGTGTAATCTGAATGGCACCAATGGCTACCACTGCGAGGCGGAGAGCGGTCAGCAGTGTCCTTGCAAGATCAACTTTGCCGGACCATATTGCAAGCAGTGTGCCGAGGGCTACTATGGTTTCCCCGAGTGCAAGGCCTGCGAGTGCAACAAGATTGGCTCGATCAGCAACGACTGCAACATGACCACCGGCGAGTGCAAGTGCTTGACCAACTTTGGAGGCGATAGCTGTGAGAGGTGCAAGCATGGATACTATAATTACCCCACTTGCTCATGTAGGTTGAAATATTTTCTTTAAAAATAAGTATCTTAAAAATACTTAATTTATCTTCTTCATTTCAGACTGCGATTGTGACAACCAGGGGACGGAGTCGGAGATCTGCAACAAGCAGTCGGGCCAGTGCATCTGCCGCGAGGGCTTCGGTGGCTCCAGGTGTGACCAGTGCCTGCCTGGTTACTTCAACTATCCGGATTGTAAGCCCTGCAACTGCTCCAGCACTGGCAGCTCAGCCATAACCTGCGACAACACTGGCAAATGCAACTGCCTCAACAACTTTGCCGGCAAACAGTGTACCCTTTGTAGTGCTGGCTACTATAATTATCCCGACTGTCTAGGTGAGTTTTTTTTTTTTTAATCCGCAATTTTCCCTTTTATAAATTTTATTACAAATTTCCCCAGCCTGTCAGTGCGACTCTCACGGTTCCCAAGGTGTCACCTGCAATGCCGATGGACAGTGTCTCTGCAAGGATAACTTTGATGGACGGCAGTGTGAGTCCTGCAAGGAGGGCTTCTACAACTTCCCCAGCTGCGAAGACTGCAACTGTGATCCTGCTGGAGTTATAGACAAATTTGCAGGATGCGGTTCTGTGCCAGTGGGTGAGCTCTGCAAATGCAAGGAGCGCGTGACCGGCAGGATATGTGACGAGTGCAAGCCTCTGTACTGGAACCTAAACATCAGCAACACAGTTGGCTGTGAGAACTGCGATTGCTGGACTGATGGCACCATTTCTGCCTTGGACACGTGTGCCTCCAAGTCCGGACAGTGTCCGTGCAAACCCCACACCCAAGGCAGGCAATGCAATGAATGTCGCGATGGCACCTTCGATCTGGACAGCTCCTCGCTCTTCGGCTGCAAGGACTGTAGCTGCGATGTGGGCGGCTCCTGGCAGAGTGTCTGCGACAAGATCAGTGGCCAGTGCAAGTGTCATCCCCGAATCACTGGTCTGGCCTGCACCCAACCCTTGACTACTCATTTCTTCCCAACGCTGCATCAGTTCCAGTATGAGTACGAGGATGGAACCCTACCCTCGGGCACTCAGGTGCGTTACGACTATGATGAGGAGGCCTTCCCTGGATTCAGCAGCAAGGGATACGTGGTGTTCAATGCCATCCAGAACGATGTGCGCAATGAGATAAATGTCTTCAAGTCATCCCTCTACCGGATTGTCCTGCGCTACGTGAATCCCAATGCTGAAAATGTCACGGCCAGCATCTCAATCACATCAGACAATCCCCAGGAGGTGGATCAGCAGTAAGATTTGCTTTTTTTTAGGTGTTTGAAGTGTTTTTTAATATAAAACCTTTTATTTTTCAGCGTCAAGGTCCTTTTGCAACCCACTTTGGAGCCTCAGTTTGTGACTGTCAGCGGTCCCAAGGGCCTCAAGCCCTCGGCCATTGTCCTGGATCCTGGTCGTTATGTCTTCACCACCAAGGCCAACAAGAATGTGATGCTGGACTACTTTGTTCTCCTGCCCGCCGCCTATTATGAAGCCGGAATTCTCACCCGTCACATCTCGAATCCCTGTGAACTGGGCAACATGGAGCTGTGTCGTCACTATAAATACGCCTCTGTGGAGGTCTTCCAGCCCGCTGGTACCCCATTTGTCATCGGAGCCAACGACAAGCCGACCAATCCCACAGAAGTGTATAGCGATCCCGAGCATCTTTCGATTGTGAGCCATGTGGGCGACATTCCAGTGCTGACCAGTGAGCAAAATGAGCTCAACTATATCGTGGATGTGCCTCACAGTGGAAAATATATCTTTGTGATTGATTACATCAGCGATAGGAACCATCCGAGCACCTATTTTATTACCCTGAAGCTGAAGAACAATCCCGAGTCGGAGACATCGGTCCTGTTGTATCCTTGTCTGTACTCCACCGTCTGCCGTACCTCGGTCAATGATGATGGCCAGGAGAGGGCCTTCTACATCAGCAAGGAGGATCTGCAGCCAGTCACCATCTCTGTGGGTTTATATATTTTAATATTTTTATTATTATTTATTTTAAAACATTTATTTTACATTTTTTCTGATCTTTTCTAGGCTGACATTGATGATAAATCTCGTGTGCCCATTATCTCGGTGACGGCCATTCCTGTCGAGCAATGGTCTATTGACTATATCAATCCCAGTCCCGTTTGTGTGATTCATGGCGAGAAATGTGCCACGCCCAAGTTCCGTTCGGTTCCAGACTCCAAGAAGATCGAGTTCGAAACTGATCACGAGGATCGTATTGCCGAAAAGAAGCCGCCATATGCCGCCCTTGACGAGCGAGTGAAACTGATACATTTGGATAGCACAGATAGCACTATTGTGATTGAGTATGTTGGGTTTTTAATATTTAATAAATATCTTTTTATAAATTCCATGATTTATTTTTAGGTCAAAGGTTGAGGAGGCCAAGCCCAACCTCTTTGTGATCCTGGTTAAGTACTATCAGCCCAACCATCCCAAGTACCAGGTTCACTACACCCTGACAGCTGGCAAGAATCAGTATGATGGCAAATTCGACATTCAGCACTGCCCCTCAAGCTCGGGATGCCGAGGAGTGATACGTCCTGGAGGAGATGGTTCCTTCGAGATTGATGACGAGTTCAAGTTTACAATTACGGTAAGATTTGGCTTGAAATTCTTTAATTAAACAAAATTCGAAAGGTAACTTTAATTATCCTTCAGAACGATCGCTCTCTGGGCGTTTGGCTGGACTACTTGGTAGTGGTCCCACTCACCCAATACAATGACGACCTGCTGGTGGAGGAAACCTTTGACCAGACCAAGGAATTCATCCAGAACTGCGGCCACGACCACTTCCACATCACCCACAATGCCAGTGATTTCTGTAAGAAATCCGTGTTCTCCCTGACCGCCGATTACAACAGCGGAGCTTTGCCCTGCAACTGTGACTATGCTGGTTCCACCAGCTTCGAGTGTCATCCATTTGGTGGCCAGTGCCAGTGCAAGCCGAATGTGATTGAGCGGCAGTGTGGAGCCTGCAGGAGCAGATACTATGGTTTCCCCGACTGTAAGCCCTGCGAGTGCCCGAGCAGCGCCATGTGCGAACCCACCACCGGCGAGTGCATGTGTCCGCCCAATGTCATTGGCGAAATGTGCGAGAAGTGTGCCCCCAACACCTACGGATTCCATCAGGTAAGTTGCCTTATTCTCTCGAATACTTTTCCTGTTTAAATATTTTCTCTGAATTTAGGTAATTGGCTGCGAGGAGTGCGGATGCAACCACATGGGCATTGCCAATGGCAACACCCAGTGCGATCTGTTCAATGGAACCTGCGAGTGCCGGGAGAATATCGAGGGCCGGGCCTGCGATGTGTGCGCCCACGGTTACTTTAACTTCCCCCACTGCGAACAGTGCAGCTGCCACAAGCCCGGAACCGAGCTGGAGGTCTGCGACAAGATTGATGGCAGCTGCTTCTGCAAGAAGAACGTCGTCGGTCGGGATTGTGACCAGTGTAATGATGGCACTTACAACCTGCAGGACAGCAATCCGGATGGATGCACCACGTGCTTCTGTTTTGGCAAGACCTCGCGTTGCGACAGCGCCTACCTTAGGGTCTACAATGTTAGCCTGCTCCGGCAGGTGTCCATCAGCACACCAGAGTTCCGTGCGGAGAGCATTAAATTCGAAATGTGGCCAGTGCCAGCCGAGGAGATTCTCATAAACGAGACCACCTTGCAGGCGGACTTCACCTTGAGGGATATCAACGACGAGCGTCCTGCCTACTTTGGCGTCCTGGATTACCTGCTCAACCAGAATAGTCACATCTCCTCCTACGGCGGAGATCTTGCCTATACCCTGCACTTCACCTCTGGCTTTGACGGAAAGTCTATTGTGGCTCCGGATGTTATCCTGTTCAGCGAGCACAATGTCCTGGTCCACCAAAGCTACGAGCAACCCAACAGGAATGAGCCTTTCACCAACAGGATTCAGATCGTGGAGACCAACTTCCAGACGGTTTCCGGCAAGCCCGTTACCCGCGCTGACTTCATGATGGTCCTAAGGGATCTGAAGTCCATATTCATCCGTGCAAATTACTGGGAACAGACTCTGAACACCCACCTGGCTGATGTCTACCTCACGCTGGCCGATGAAGATGCTGACGGCACCTCGGAATACAAATTCCTGGCCGTGGAACGCTGTTCCTGCCCGCCCGGCTACGTAGGACACTCTTGTGAGGATTGCGCACCCGGCTACTACCGAGATCCCAGCGGTCCTTATGGAGGTTACTGCATTCCCTGCGAGTGCAACGGACACTCAGAGACCTGTGACTGCGCCACCGGCATCTGCACAAACTGCCAGCACGGCACCCAGGGTGATCACTGCGAGGAGTGTGTGTCCGGTTACTACGGAAACGCCACCAATGGCACCCCTGGCGATTGTATGATCTGCGCCTGCCCGCTGCCCTTCGATTCGAATAATTTCGCCACCAGTTGCGAGATCTCCGAGAGCGGAAACGAGATCCATTGCGAGTGCAAGCCAGGATATACGGGTCCCCGTTGCGAGTCCTGCGCCAATGGCTTCTACGGTCAACCGGAGAATCTGGGCGAAGTTTGCAAGCCCTGCGAGTGTTCCGGCAATATAATTCCAGAGGATCAGGGTTCCTGCGACACGAGAACCGGCGAGTGCCTGCGCTGCTTGAACAACACCTTCGGAGCGGCGTGTAATCTGTGTGCTCCTGGTTTTTACGGCGACGCTGTGAAGTTGAAGAACTGCCAGAGCTGTGACTGCGACGATACGGGCACCCAGGAGTGTGATCCTTTTGTGGGCAAGTGCACCTGTAACGAGAACGTCATTGGTGAACGTTGCGATCGCTGTAAGCCGGATCACTATGGCTTTGAGTCCGGCGTTGGTTGCCGAGCCTGCGATTGCGGTGCCGCTTCCAACTCCACGCAATGCGATGCTCACACTGGTCACTGTGCCTGCAAGCCTGGTGTCACGGGACGCCAATGCGATCGTTGTGCTGTGGATCACTGGAACTACGAGAAGGAGGGCTGTAGGCCGTGCAATTGCAACCAGGGATACTCCCGCGGCTTTGGATGTAATCCCAACACCGGCAAGTGCCAGTGCCTGCCAGGAGTCATTGGAGATAGGTGAGTTTATATACCAGGGAGACTTTAATCCATAAATATCTTAACTTTACCTTAAACCCCAAACCAGGTGCGACGCCTGTCCCAATCGCTGGGTGCTGATCAAGGACGAGGGCTGCAGTGAGTGTAATAACTGCCATCACGCCCTCTTGGATGTCACCGATCGCATGCGCTACCAGATCGACAGTGTCCTGGCCGACTTTAACAGCGTGACCCTGGCCTTCTTCACCAGCCAAAAGCTGAACTTCTATGACGAACTGGCCGATGAACTGGAGCCGAAAGTCAAGTTGCTGGACCCTACAAGCGTAGATCTCAACCCATCGAAGAAGGCCAACAGTGAACTGGAGTCGGAGGCCAAATCATATGCCAAGCAGGTCAACCAGACCCTGGCCAATGCCGTGGATATCCGCGATAGATCGAGCACCACCTTGGGCAACATCACCACGGCTTACGAGGACGCCATTAAGAGTGCGGAACAGGCTAGGGAAGCCATCGCCTCTGTGGAGTCCTTGTCCAAGAACCTTGAGGCAGCGGCGAGTACCAAAATCGATGCTGCTCTTGAGCAGGCCCAACACATCCTGGGACAAATCAACGAGACCAAGATAGAGGTTGCCCCCAACGAACAGGTCCTGGAGAAGGCGCGAAAACTCTTCGAGGAAGTAAACACCCTGGTGATGCCGATTAAGGATCAAAACAAGAGCCTGAATGCCCTGCAGAACGATATCGGAGAGTTCAGTGACAAGCTGGAGGATCTGTACAACTGGAGCAAGGAGTCGCAGGAGAAATCCGCCGATGTAGAGCGCCGGAATGTCCAGAACCAGAAGGCGTTTGATAACTCCAAGTTCGACACTGTGTCAGATCAACAGCAACAGGCCGAGAAAAACATCAAGGAGGCGGGCAACTATCTGATCAATGGAGATCTCACCCTGAGCCAGATCAACCAGAAGCTGGACAGGCTAAAGGATGCCCTCGATGAGCTCGATTCGGTGAACAAGAATGTGGAGGGAGAGCTGCCCCTGCGCGAGGATCAGCACAACGAAGCGGAACTGCTAACCGAGCAGGCGGAGCAGAAGGCTGCCGAGCTGTCGGTCAAGGCGCAGGATCTGGCTGTCCAGTACACAGATATGACCGCCAGTGCTGAGCCCGCGATCAAGGCTGCCACCGCCTACTCCGGCATCGTGGAGGCCGTGGAAGCGGCTCAGCAGTTCAGTCAGGATGCCATCGCAGCGGCTGGCAATGCCACTGCCATCACCGATGGCATTGAGGACAGAGCCGGCCAAGCGGACAGCAGGTCAGCCGATCTGCTCCAGAATGCTCGCCAGGCTCTACAGAATGTTCAAGATGACCTGGAGCCACGACTCGACGCATCGGCGGGCAAGGTCAAGGCCATCTCGGCCCTTAACAATGCCACCGAACACAAGCTAAAGGACATCAACATTTTGATCACTCAACTGCCGGCAGAGTCACAGATTGATCTGTGGAAGAACTCGAATGCCAATGCCAGCGATGCCCTGGAGATCCTCAAGAGCGTCCTGGAAACCCTCCAGCCGGTGAGTGCGCAAACACCCAAGGAACTCGAGAAGGCCAAGAACATCAATCGGGACTTGGATCTGACCATCAAGGACATCTCGCAGGCCAACAATCAGTTGGATAACGTTGAGGGCTCCGTCTCCAAACTGACCGAACTGGCCGAGGACATCGAGGATCAGCAGCAGCGGGTGGGCGAGAAGACCCTGCAGCTGGGCCAGGACATTGAGAATCTCAAGGCCAAGGTGGAGGCCGCTCGCCAGTTGGCCAACAGCATCAAGGTGGGAGTCAAGTTCAAGCCCAGCACCGTCCTGGAGCTGAAGACGCCGCCAAAGACCAAACTCCTGGCCACTCGCACCAACCTCTCGACCTTCTTCCGCACCACTGATCCGTCCGGATTCCTCTTGTACCTGGGCAACGACAACAAGACCGCCCAGTCCAACAATGACTTTGTGGCCGTGGAAATCGAGAACGGTTATCCGATTCTTAACATCGACCTAGGCAACGGTCCGGAGCGTATCACCAGCGACAAGTACGTCTCAGATGGCAAGTGGTATCAGGCTGTAGTGGATCGCACAGGGCCGAATGCCAAGCTCACGATTAGGGAGCAACTGCCCTCCGGTGAGGTGGTCGACCACACCAAGTCAGGTTACTTGGAGGGAACCCAGAACATCCTGCATGTGGACAAGAACAGTCGCCTCTTCGTGGGCGGTTATCCCGCTGCTCCGGATTTCAATGCCCCCAAGGAACTGAATGCCAACTCCTTTGTGGGCGACATTGAGGATCTGAAGATCGGTGACGAGAACGTGGGACTGTGGAACTTTGTTTACGCCGAGGATAACAAGGAGGGAGCAAGGGAGCGAGATGTTCTACTTGAGAAGAAGAAACCGGTGACTGGCCTGCGCTTTAAGGGCAACGGCTTTGCCCAACTGAAGGCCTCCTCCAACTTTAAGGATCGCTCCAGCGTCCAGTTCCGCTTCAAGGCGGACAAGGACACCTCCAATGGCCTGCTCTTCTTCTACGGTCGCGACAAGCACTACATGTCCATTGAGATGATTGACGGCGCCATTTACTTCAATGTTAGCTTGGGCGAGGGCGGAGGCCTGGTGTCCGCCAACCAGAATCACTACAATGACAACCAATGGCACACGGTTCGGGCGGAGCGCGATCACCGCGATGGTTTGCTCACGGTGGACGATCAGGTTCTGTCACGTCAAACGGCTCCTGCGGAAGCCGATGAGGAGTTGCCCAGGCTGAAGAGGTTATTCTTTGGCGGCCATCCAAGACGTCTCAACAGCTCGCTTAGCCTGCAGCCGAACTTTGAGGGCTGCATTGACGATGTGGTGATCAGCGGATTGGTGGTGGACCTCACGGAGTACATAAACGGCACTGGGGTAGAGGAGGGCTGCTCGGAGAGATTCTCCACGGTGCTGTCTTATGCCCCGCACGATTACGGCTTCCTGCGGATGAACAACATCAACTCGGACAATAATCTGCATGTTGTTTTGCACTTCAAGACCCGCCAGCCCAACGGCGTGCTCTTCTATGCCGCCAATCATGACCAGAGCTCGAACATTGGCCTTAGCTTGGACGAGGGTGTGCTTAAGTTGAACAGCATGGGCAGCCAGCTAATCATTGATGAACTGAACCTTAATGATGGCGAGGATCATGTGGTGACGGTGCAGCACAATGCGGGAGAGCTTCGACTCTCCGTGGACGATGTGGAAACGAAGAGGTGTGTTGCCTGCTGCTTTCTTTATTTTTTTAACTTTAATATTAATATTTAATTAATTTTTGCAGACTTGGCACCCCACAACCGCTGATTCTGGAGGGTGGAGACATCTTCTTCGCTGGTCTTCCGGACAACTATCGCACGCCCAGGAATGCCTTGGCCTCGTTGGCCTACTTCTTGGGTTGCATCAGCGATGTGACCGTCAACGAGGAGATCATCAACTTTGCCAACAGTGCTGAGAAGAAGAATGGCAACATCAATGGATGTCCTCCACATGTCCTAGGTGAGCAGGAGAGAATTCATGAATCCCTAAAACCTCAAACTTAAATCTCTTCCAACCCTCTTCCAGCCTACGAACCAAACCTTGTGCCCACCTATTATCCCAGTGGAGCCAATGATGTGGCAGAGAATCCTTGGAAGCCCGAAGAGTTGCCTCCCCTCAAGCCAGCCACATATGCTCCTGCGCCACAGACCACGCCCACAACCACAACTACAACTACGACCACTACAACCACCACTTCGACCACAACGACAACAACGACCACCGTATCACCAATTCCCTTCGACGGGGACCTGGACAAGGAGGAAGAAAAAGAGAAGGAAGCCGCCAAGCCGCAGAGGCCTTTGACCACTCGGCCACCCGCTAAGGTGAATCTGCCAAGCGACAAGCGTTGCAAGCTCCCAGAGCAGCCCAACTACGATGTGGACTTTGTCGAGGCTGGCTACCGGTTCTACCAGAACAGAGAGCAACGTCTGGAGATCAATCCGCTGCCGGCGAAGCTTCGTCGTCACCACGATGTGACCTTCTCCTTCCGCACCGATCATCCCAACGGCCTGCTCTTCTATGCGGGCAGCAAGCAGCACGAAGACTTCATCGCCGTCTATCTCCTGGACGGTCGGGTGTACCATGCCGTGCGTGTTGGTGCTCTCCTCCAGGCCAATGTCAGCAGTGAGGTGGAGCTGAATGACGGCAAGTGGCACACCGTGGAGGCGATTCGCACTAGCCGCAGGGTTAGTCTGCTCATCGATCGAGTGGAGCAGGCCGGAACCTTGGAGCTGAATGCAGATCGCAGTCCGCCGGTGCTGGCCATCGAGGCGCCAGTCTATTTCGGTGGCGTCAACCATTTCATCGAGTCCAAGGTGCGCAACACCACCGGCTACAATCCACTGGCGCCGTATTACAACGGTTGCCTCAAGGACTTTAAGTTCGATAGCGTGGATCTAGAGCCACCGCCGGCTGAGTTCGGCGTGGTTCCGTGCTCCGAGCAAGTGGAGCGCGGAGTCTTCTTCAACAGCCAAACGGCGTATGTGAAGCTCTTCGATCGCTTCACCGTCGGCAGCGAGATGACGATCAGTTTTGATTTCCGGCCAAGGGATCCCAATGGTTTGCTCTTCTCCGTGCACGGCAAGAACTCGTACGCCATCCTGGAGCTGGTGGACAACACGCTGTACTTCACGGTCAAGTCGGATGTGAAGAACATTGTGACCACCAACTTTACGCTGCCCAATAACGAGAGCTTCTGCGATGGCAAAACCCGCAATGTCCAGGCCATCAAGTCCAAGTTTGTCATCAACATCGCAGTGGACTTTATGAGCTCCAATCCGGGCGTGGGCAACGAGGGATCTGCTGCCACCAAGACGAACCGACCGCTCTTCATGGGCGGCCATTTGGCCTTTGCCAAGGCTCCAGGCATCAAGACCAGGAAATCCTTCAAGGGTTGCATCAGCCGGGTGGAGATCAACAAGAAGCTGGTCAACATTACGCCAAGCATGGTCGTTGGCGACATCTGGCAGGGTGTTTGCCCTCTCAACTAGAAGTGAATACTGGATGATCTAAAAGGACCTACGATACGAAAAAGTCTATGATACGAAGCCAGGAAGAAAAATGAATAGTTGATGAAAAATCCGCAAGTCAAAGGACAACGAACGAACAAAACTAAATCGAACAAATCGACGGGTCGTGGTTATAGTCCTGGGGCTCCTTAGAAAATAGGACCTTGGCACAGCCGCCAGTCGTATATTTTTTAAAACTATATAAGCCAAACTTGTGTGCCAATCTATTAAAGCCATATAATATAATATCTGTACTTTCTATGCTTTCGCAAACTCCTCAAGTTTGCCTTTGTTTTAACTTTGTAATTCTGTGGAATCAATAAATATATCAGATCATTTCTATTCAATTAATATAGAGTATTTTTTTAATATCAGGAGCTGTTTGGAGCTGTGCTTTACCTGAGCCTTTCTGTGGAATTATAGTGATTCCTTGCAGTTCCTTATTAGAACTGGGAAAAAATCGATTCTCAATGCATGCAATCTTTTAAAAAATAACATCAATTAAATAAAAATGAAATTAAAAATCGATAAAAGAAAATTTAAATGAATTAAATAAGGAAAAAAAGGTTCAACAAATTAAAAAGAAGAAAAAAAAAATATTTGCATGATATAAATACATTTCTATGAATTAATTTTAAAAGAAAATAAGGTTCAATAACATTTCCAATAAGCGTTGGTCTTTTCATTACCCTTTCCTCTAGAAAGTTTTCCTTCCTTGACATAGTTTTCCCTTCAAAAATTGCCCTTTTGTTGATGGTAATGTTATACATACATATTTATTCAGATATATATATTCTTTTCAATTTACAATCTCGATAGTTGAATTTTTCAAATGGAGTTGCAGTTAAACAAATATTCAAACTCCAGAAGGATAATCGCTAGTTGGCCAATATGCTGGGATACACATACAGCTAGATGTAGGGATTAGGCATATTCGCATGTACTTCATATATGTATATATGCATATGTTCTTTATAAAGTTTAATGTAATGTATGTTTATATGTATAATCAATTTCGTTTGACATTTGGAGAGGTCTATTGCAAGAACCGAGTGTATTTTAGTGTGGATATATGAATAGACCTTATAGAGCTGTGTGTTGTTACAATTAAAACAATATTAACTAATATTGGTAATTGATTCGGTTAAATAAACAACAATTATGAAAGATTGTGTGTGACTAAAAACAATTGGTTTGTTCTTATCAATATCAAAATTATATATTACATATACACGTGTAAATGTTGTAATAAATATGAAATAATATTTCCCTAATGCTGCACGAATCTTTTGTTTTGATTTCTCTTCATAATTTCTTGTCCTAACTTGACCTAACATTTTGTTTGTTTATTTTTTAGATTTTTCCCTACTCTTATTTGGTTTTTATCCTATACACAATTGTGGTGAAAAAATTATAATATTTCATTTAGACCAAAAACCTATGCTGCATAAAATCTATAAATATATTTGTTTTATATAGTGGTTTGTATATATGTTTTGTGTGTGTGTGTGTGTGTGTGTGTGTGTGTAGTTGTTGTGTTTGCTTCTGTTGTTGTTGTTGTTTTTGTTTTTGTTGCTTTCTTTTATTTACTGCTTAAACGCTAATCACTAAGATCACCCGAGAGAGATACAAACGCACGCGAACGCGACCGGATTCCGCGATGAATCCGGATTAAGGTACAACGAAATCACGATTTTTTCATTTAGTTTAGTTTCAGCTTTAGCAATTGCTTCACTTTTTTTAGTTAGACCGATTTTATTATTATTTTTATACCTATCAAGTATTGCGATTATTATTATATTTGGGACCCGGGGGCGAAAGTCCCTTCTTGTTAGATTTTTCTTTAGTTTGAGTTGAGTTGAGTTTACCGCGACGCGAACGAACGACCCGAAGTTACTTTATTATCACACGTTCCCCCATTTTTAAAAGGTTAAAAATAAAACAAAAAAAAAACCACAAACGTAAACACGGTTTGCATAATTACATAATACTATTACTTAGATTTACTTGCTTTTGTTTTTCTTGTTTCGACTGAGTTTAGTTTACTTTTTCCCTAGTTACATATTTTTCGTATTTTTTTTTAAGTTGTTCCGCGATAATTTCAAAGACTTTTGTTTCCATTTAGTTTTAGTTTAAACTTTACACCTAATCGTATAATCGTAAAAAAATTTGTTCTGTACAATTCATTAGAAAAAAAATGATAAAGCCTACACAAATTATAGCAAAATAGTTTCAGTTTCGATGAAAAAACATAAGTTAATTAATTACAATTGTCCTTAAACAACGAAAATTATATAATAATACTTTAAAAAGTGATCAGTCAATGGTTGCTTTTGTATTCAGTTAAAGGATCGTACAGAAATAAATATATCAACAAAATCCTAATCTCGAATATTTTATCTTTCCCTATTTTTTTTTCGATTTATAAAAAAAACACCTAATCTTGTATATGAATATCATTTAGTGTATAAGTAAATTTGTATCAGTAACAGTTGCAATATTATCGTTATCCTTGTATTATTTTCCTTACCGATTTTCCGATTTTTCCCGACGAGTTATCACGATGATACGACGATTACGAATTACGAACGAACGAACGAGCGGCGAATACGCGAACGCGAAACCGTTATAAACCCGAAACGCGACGATTTTTTTTCGAATTGATTTTTTTGTATTATTTTGTTTGTTTTTACGAAAGTGTTGGGTTCAGTAGTGAAATTCAAATCATTTGTTTTTCTGTGAATGAGTGTGTGTCTGTGGTTTTGAACGGAGTTGTTTTTCAGTCTTTGCTTGATTTCAGCTGAAATTTTTGTTTCTTTTTTCATTTGATTTCATTGTTGCTTTGTTTTTTATTTTACAACTGACCCAACGCTTTCATTCAACGATTTTTGTTTAGTTTATATTTACCGCGACACGAACCCGCTTATATTATTTCTCTTTAAGACGATTTTTTAGTTTTTGTTATTATTATTAGCTATGAGGAAACACCCGTGTGTTTTCTTCATAATTAAACTCTATTTTCGGTTTTTGAACTAAGCTGGTTTGGGTTTTGTCTATTAGCTTTTGAATCCGGTTAAGTACGGCCGGAACACAGGGTTATCTTTTATATTTTTTATGTGGGAAACGGACAGACGATTAAGAGCTTTTCTGTGGATCTAAGATCCTTTAGTGTTTTGTGTGGGGTTTAGGCTCTTCTCTACAAGATATATATATATATCGATATATGTTTTTGTTGTGGTTAAATGTACGGTTATGCTGTTTTTTTTTTTTTTTAGTTTTTGTTTTTTTTCTATAAGGTTAAATTTCAATATTAACGTATCATTCGAACAGCATCGAATCGGATAACTTAACAGGCTAAAGATTAAGACGACGACAGGCTTACTACGCATACTTGTACATAATTGTCTAGTTAAGATGTTTTGCTGCTTGCTGGGTGGTGGGTAGTGGGTGTTTATTCCTTAGCTCGCCCTGCCTGCCTTAGATGTTGTACATGGTGGCCAGGCGCTCAGCCAGAGTTGGCGGGAATTGATCCACAAATCGACGCCAATTTTCTTCACCTACCTGGGTCTTGAAGCCATGGAGAATCTGTGGGGAAAAGTATATATTTAATTACTATTTTGATGCTTTTATTAAATTTTTAAAAACCCACAAACTCTTTTCTCTCCAGTTTTGCCAGTTATTTCCGTGAAATTGAATTTATAGTGCTCACCTTTTGTATCATCTGATGCAGATCTTGCGGAGGATTCACCCACGACGCAATGGCATCGCAGAAAAATATAAAATCGGGCACCACGCCTGCTGGATTCACTGTGATCATATGACACATGCCACGGAAGGCAGAGTCCTTCTCATCGTTGTCCCGTATATGACGCAGCGATGTGCACCTGTATTTATTTTGGACAAAATATTAAGAGATTAAATTAAAGCAAAAATAATAAAGTCGGCAGGCAAAGAAACACGAAAGTTGAAAGGCAAATTTAAAATTCCAGTTAAATCAAGTTAAAAAGTACCAGGATGAGTTTAGAGATCAAGAAAATGGAAGGAATGGATGTGTTATAAGCTTAATTTGAATTATGGCAAGGTAAGGAAGGTCAGTAAGTTATAGGAAAAGAAAGAATAAGGTAGTTGAAATATAAAAAAAAGTGTTACACACCACTGTCGTACAAATTCGGGCAAATAAGGAGCCACTTCAACTGGGCACACATAACCTAGACGACCGATTGTTATTGCTAAAAAGGAACGGAAAAAAGTAAGAGAAATAAATCAACTGAATAAATTAATATCACACTTATAGTACCCCTCTCTCAGCTGGCTATAATCTAATAAATTCTATGCATGTTGTATGGGAATGAGGTTCGATTTCGTTTCGTTGCTGCTCTCATGCAACAGGTAACACAAACTAAAACAGAAACAAATGTCCAGAGATCCACATACACACATACATAATGAATCATATATATAATTATATATATATACATGTAAACATATCGCATATATAGAATTGAGATCTATGTATATCAGCCCCAAAAACGACTTACCCGTATTCTCCAGCAGTGTCTTCGGCGTGTTGGGTTTATTGATGATGACGAACAGGTCGGTGAGTACCAGGTGGATGTACTGCTTGGTCTCCTCACCTTTTATGAGAAAAATAATAGTTTAATTTAGATATTTAACAATATTATCGGTAATTACAAGGTAGTGTGCACTAGGTTCTCCTCTTACTCACCCAGTTTCATACAGATCTCTCCAATGGCCCAGGTGGCATTGTTGCATACCGATATTAATTCCGGATTTAAATTCTGACCCAAAATGGGAAAGAATTCGGCCATAAAAGGATGCACATGGGGAAAGCAGGCCTTGGTCAGGTCACCCAACAAAGCAAACGAAGATTGACGCACCTGGAATTAGTATTAACTCAATTATTTATAATTTCCTAAAATATTTATAAACACCCACCTCTGGCAGAACATCCTGCATGCACTGATAGAGCAGGTGCATGATGTTGCTGTTGGCCACCAACGTTTCAATGTGCCGATCCAGGCCCTCGGCCAGGCCAGACAATAAATCCAGTGCCACAATCATGCGCTCCTTGTCGGGATGCTCGAATGTATGGTTTTGTTTGCACAACTATAAGATTTTTTTGGAATTTAAGAATGAATAAAATCGAACTCTTGTTCTGCGCTCACCATTTCCTGGTTGATGGTCTGCTCTATCAGGGAGATGCATCTCCGGTAGACCGGGTCGCAGTACGGCAAAAAGCCAGACTGCAGGGCAGTGGCAATGCTCGACAGACACTCTAACAGCGGAAATAGGTCCTTGTCGTCGTCCTTTAGCAGATTCCACTTGTCAATTAGCGGCGGCATCAGGATGTCTATGTACTGCGGCTTGTTCAGATGATGGCCCACGGAATCGGCTAGAGTGCCCACGGCATCGTACAGAATCAACAAGTTCTTGTGCTGGTACTTGGAGAAGGCAAAGACGAGCGTCTTAAGGATATATTCCAGGTATGGCACCAGCTCTGTGCAGGCCTCCTCCTCCAGCGTGGCAAAGGCCGAGCAGGCCGCCTCCTGGACGCGCTTATTGGAGTCCAGGATGCGCTTGAGGAGCTCCTCCATTAGCGGCTTCAAGTATTGATCGTGCGGCTGGTTGACCACCCAGTTGGCGTAGCGGGACAGCGTCCAGCAGGTGATGGAGCGTACCAGAGCCTTCTTGTCCGACAGGCAGCTAATCAGGTAGGGGATCAGCTCGGGCAGGTGCTGAATCATGCCCTGCATGCAGCCCTCTGCAATGGCGCCCAAAGCCAGGACACCGCTCTCCTTGATCACCCACTCCTGATGAAACAACGTCTCCTTGAGAATGGGCAAGACGACGGGCAAGCAATCCTCGCGGAACACATTGGCCAGGACATCCAGGGCGGCTGCACTGCACTTGCGCAGATTCCATTCCGATAGCGAGCTATCGTCGTCCAGCCCATCGTCAAAGTCGTCATCGTCATCCTCCCCAGAGGCGCCTGCCTGGCCGCCAGCCTCCTGGCCGCTCTTGATTGTGTGCGTGCGGGACTTGTGGAAACGCGGTCGGATATCCTCTTCACGATCTGGCACCATGTCATCCTCCTCCACGTTGCCCTTGAGCAGGATTATGTCGATCTCGGAGTAGCGCATGCCGCGCACCAGAACTGGAGCCAACTGGGACAAGTAGGGGGCCAGCACATCCTTGCAAATGCTCTGCTCGGCCAGCGACAGCCAGAATTCGGAGGCTTCCAGGGCCACGCCCTCATCGGAATCCTGGGTACGCAGCAGCATGTACTCAATGATCTGCGACATGTGCGGCATCAGGCGGTCCATTCGTACCTCCAGCAGCATGACCAGGCCGTGGCAGACATTTTTGCGCACCTCGTGATCCTCGTCGGAGGACAGGTGGAACAGGTTCTCAATGAAGGTGTCTATGTTCAGCATGAGCGCCTGCGACCGGTTGATGATGAACTGATTGATGCAGGCAATGGCATGGGAACGGATCTTTGGGCTGCTGTGTTTGAAGTACTGCAGGAATTTGGGAATCATTACGTTGAGTGGCCGGTTGAGCGCCGCCGAGTCCAGGATATCGGCGGAATCCTCACAGATCTTCTGCAGTGCACTGAAGGCGCCTTCGCACACATTATAGTCCTGGTTGTCGAGCATGTCGCAGAGCGAGGGCAGCAGCTGTGGCCAGTTGTGTAGCCCGCCATTGCTGGCAATGGTAGTGATAAGGATGCCGACGGTGGCCCGAATCAGGGGCGAGGCATCGCCCACGGCCTGCAGGCACTCGTGCTTAATATACTCCACAATCTCCGGCTGCAGAGTGCTGCCGTGCATGCGGATGTTGTTCTTGAGGATAAGGCCGCTGAGAGAGCGTGTCGGCTCATCCTCGGTCTTCAGCTTGGTCAGCACGTAGATGAGATAGTTGTTGAAGTCTGGATAGCGATTGAACTCCTCAAGTTTCTGTATCGAAAGCGGAGCAGTATTAGATTACCAGATTAGCAGGAAAATAGCTGTGTTCGAGCCGGCATTACTCACCATTTGTACCGCCATCTGTGTGGCTGTGTCTGGTGACTGCGACTCCTTGAGGATCGCTATGATCTGCTGGAGACCTTCTCCCTGTGGTTCCCACGTCATCTTGGTGCTGCTGCAGGAGAAGAGCAGATCGGATCGAGTCGGGTTAATGCCCTCCGTCAGGGGTAGCAAAGTAATAAGAAGAAGAGCGCCCAGCGAGAGCGCGAGCGAGTGGTCGAGGCCACTCACGCACACAGGCGCACTTGACAGCAGACCAGCCAGCACATACAAGCACATAGAATGTCTCCTGATATGATATTTACATCATCTGTCCGCATCTGCCATGTAAAACTGTCCCTGTCGCGTTTATTTTCAGTGCCCCGTCCGACTCTGCCTGCGGCGACGGGGCGAGCGAGTTCCTGCCCAGAACCAAGAGCGAAAAAACCCCAAACCGCCCGCCTTCCACCGCCATATTCCACGGACCTCGGCACGCCCCTGAAAAGCTCTTTTTCGCGCACTGTTTACCGCTATTGCGGTCTCCAGACTCACCTTTGGGTGTTGGCTGTGCTTTAAAACTAAAATGGGTGGAAATATTGCGGATTTTCCGACACTTTTCTCTTTTTTCACTTTTTCTTTGCACAATTAGTAGAGATGTGTTCGGTGTGACCGTGCTGTGAGCTGGGCAATATGCCATAGGGATGGGAGCGTGCCGTCACGTCAAAGTTTGTAAGAATGGTCGCTGGCATTCAAATAAAATTATTAATATTAATTTTTAATTGCAAAATTAAACTGTATTAATTAATTTTTTTAAATAGATATTTATTCTGGATATTCCATTGACGACTGAATTACTGAAAATATCAGCGATGTATTGCGATAGTTAGCCGATTTTTTCATCCGTAAAGGAAACAACCCAAATGGTCAGCCGCTAAATTAAAAAAAAGAACATATTTTTTATTTATGATTTATATTCCAAAAATATATTTATTATTTAAACAAATTATTAAGACCATTATATTTTAGTGCAACAATTAACTTCTCGCTGTAGTCACGACTGTCGGCCATCTCTAGATGCACTCGTTGGTACGGCCACACTTTCACTAGTTTAGGGTGCCCGCATTCGCCACCCTGTGTCAATTTTGTTTGGGTTTGAGGCCAGACAGAAGAGTCATTAATTTTAAACAAAGGACCACGCTCAGGACATTCATCCCGGGGTCAGACAAAGCCGCATCTCGCTTTCCCCACGGTCGAGTGAAAGTTTCTCGCCTGTCGCATCTCAACATCCGAAGCGACCGGACATGAACAAGCGCAACCATGTGAGGAAACTCCAGAGTCCGAAGACAAAGCCAAGGAAACTAATGTGTTTAAAACTTAATTTATCTTGCAGATCCGCCTGCCGCCAGAGGTGAATCGGCTGCTGTACGTGCGGAATTTGCCGTACAAAATCACCTCGGATGAAATGTACGACATTTTCGGCAAATTCGGAGCCATCCGCCAGATTCGTGTGTAAGTGAAATAGTTGTGTCTGTGTCATGGTGCGACTCCTCTATAGATTTATTTTGTATCCTCCTGAACAGGGGCAACACACCGGAGACGCGTGGCACCGCCTTCGTCGTCTACGAGGATATTTTCGATGCAAAGAACGCCTGTGACCATCTATCCGGTTTTAATGTGTGCAATCGGTACCTGGTGGTGCTCTACTACCAGTCCAACAAGGCCTTCAAGCGCGTGGACATGGACAAGAAGCAGGAGGAGCTGAACAACATCAAGGCCAAGTACAATCTGAAGACGCCGGAGGCTCCTTAAACCAACCGGCGGCAGGCGGAGGACCATTTCCATCAAACATTTTCCATTGTTTAGGGAACTTCTTGCTCTATACTATATACCTTATATGTATACAAAATTTTTGCTATCTACTTGTAGATTTTTTTGATCGCATTTTGTATCATTTTAATCTAATCATTATCATCAATCCATCCATCACTCCATCTATCATATGAGCGGCCGGGCTGGGCCATCCTGCAGCCATTTGTGAGATGTCCGACTGTCCGGCTGTTTGCAATCATTTTACGACATTAAGCCCACTCTCTCATCAAAAATAACAAGCAAGTAAATGTAAAAATAAAAAAAAATTGAAAACATTAAGATGTGTAGATTATTTTATCTTAATTTATTTACTTAAAACTAAGATAACAATTAGGAAATAGTTAAATATTAACCAACATTTGGAAGACATCGACATGCCTTAAGATTCCCCTTCAGTTGTCTGATTAACCTGGCCCACTGCCTTTGCCTGATACTGTTCATAGGTGTTCTGTTGCTTCTCCAGAGTCCGAAGCTTGGCCAGATCTTTGAGCTCCTCCTTGGCAGCCTCGGCTATCTCCTGGCGCAGCGACTCCACCTTCTGTCGGCGTTCACTCTTCTGCATTGCCTTTTGACGAGCCCTATCCGTGATTTCCTTGGCTGGTTTCGTCGGCTTGGCTGGCTTCTCGTAGTGAACCTTCTGGTGGCGGATGAGAGCCGCCTCCTGGCGGAAATGGGTTCTGCACACCTTGCACTCGTACGGCTTCTCACCAGTATGTATCCACTCGTGTTGCTTCAGGGACTGCGAGTTGGCGAAACGGCGCGCGCAGAAGCGGCACTCAAAGTCCTTAACCTTTTCGTGGACGCTCTTGTAGTGGCGCTTCATGTTTCCGAGGTTATTGAATCCCTGGCTGCACCCGGGGCAAAGGTGCATGCCCTCCTTCTGGACGAATTTGGTGCGGACTGGCGGCTCGCTGGGCGGCAGTTGAACCGTGGGAATGGGATTCACCACTGTGCCAGCCAGTTGGGACAACTCAACGCGCTCCACGCGACGCGGGTCTTTGGGTATGGTGGCTACAGACTCCGCGCACACTTTTAGCAGCTGATCGGCATTCACCTGGACTTCCCCAGGCTCACAGTCTCCCTGCCGTTGGCGATAGGTTTCCAGGGCTCTCTCCACACTCTTTTCGTGGATCTTCAGATGCTTTGTCAGGCTCTCCGTGTACAGGAACTTTTTGCCACAGACCTTGCACTCGCACCGCTTCTCCCCGGTGTGTGTCATCTCGTGGATCTTGCAGGCATGGGACTTACCAAAGGTTTTCCCACAGTACTGACAGGCAAAGTTCCGGATCTTCTCGTGCACGATCTTCACATGGCTGTCTAAGGCGCGCTTCGTGTGGGTGGCATGGTCGCAGATGTGGCACTTGAACTGCTTCTCCTGGGTGTGCGTGAGAAGGTGCTTGCTCCACTCCTGCCGAGTCGTTTTCCCAACGCCGCAGTAGGGACACACGTAGTTCTTGATGCCCGCGTGCCGAAGCAGATGGTTCTTCAGGGCGCTGTTGATGTGGAAGCCCTTGCCGCAGATGTTGCAGGGATACGGCAGCTCCTCGCCAGTGTGCTTGTACATGTGCTTCTTGAGGGCCACAGGGCAGCGGAAGACCAGGCCGCACTCCCCGCACGGCTGATCCGCTCGCGGAGCACTCACCCGGGCCTGGTTGTGCACCTTCTTCAGGTGGATGGTCAGTAGGCGGAGGCGGGGAAACATCAATCGGCAGCCTTCCACGGTACAGGGAATCTCTTCCGCCTTCTTCGTGTGCGCGAAGTCCACGTGCAGCCGCAGGGCACCCGCCGTGGTGAAGCCTGAAATCGAAGGGAAACGGATGAGGAATACGCCTTGAAAAGCTTCAGGCATCATGATTACCTTTGCGGCAGCTCCCCTCCGCGCACTGAAAGGGCAGCAGGTCATTATGGTGCTTCATGTGCTCCTCGTACTTCGACGGCTTTTTGAACTTTTGCTGGCAGATGGGACAGGTGATGAGGTGATGCGGCCGACGCTCCTGGCAGGGAGTCTTCCTACGCGTTGCCAAGGGTTGGTCGTCGTCACTCGAGAGGCTCTTCTGCGCCTCCTGCTCGTTCCGCTCGTCCTGTTCAGGCTCTCCATTCGAGGAATCCTCTTGACAATGCTCCTCTGGTTCCTTGTCCACTGTTTCCAGCATTTTGAACACCTCCTCCTCGTTGTCAATCATCTCAAGCTTGTGGTTGAGGAGAGGATCATAACTAGCCTGCTCCTCTTGCCTGCCCGGTGCGTCTGTTGCCTCCGCCACAGGCTCGAATTGTCCAACGGGAAACACCTGGCTGTTGTCTACCATTTCCTTGAGTCGCTTCTGGGAGCCCACACACTGCTCCTGGAAATGGTGGAGTTCGTTCAACTTCCCATAGCACAGGTGGCAGATGTGGCGTGGAAAGCCATCCTGCGCATCCACCTCCATAGACGTACAAGCAGTTAGCTTCTTGGCCAGAAATGGGCTCAGGAACAGGTCGTGGCCCATCCCCTGCTCCAGGTGGGCCAGACAGGTGCGGCACAGTGAGTGGACGGAGTATTGCAGCTCCTTGGTACCCATTTCTCCAGGAGCAGGGCAACCCAAGCAAAGAAAACAAAACAAATTTGTTGCAGTGTGGTGCCTAGTGTGACCATCACGTATCATAACCGATTAACCCATTTCGGTGCTATGGGTCAGAATCGAGTTCGTTTAGTTGTAAATCCCTTAAAATATATGCATATATAAATATATATTTTATTTTAAATTATTTTGTAAAAAGAAAGAGAGAAAAAAAGCTAAAAAAAAATAATGCCAAATTTGAAGCCGGTAATATGGGAAAAATAACAATATATAAATATATAAATAACTAATAATTATTAATAATTAATTATTATGCCGAAAAGGAAAAGCATTGATATAAATAAAGAAATATAATAAATAATATTATTAAATTATAATAAAACCCTGAAAAGGTATACAAATAAAATGCCATTTCACGACCAACGTATCCACCGAGTCCCCACCTCCAGCGAGTAACTCGCTGGAAAGTCGTTCTTGTCTTATTGCTTACTCGCCCGTCCGAACGTCGACGAGTATACAATTTTTTCTGTGTCAATATTATTTTTTTACTGCTGGCTGGAGGGACGCAAAAATCAGACGAAAATCGCCCAATCCCGCAGTGCCGCTCGCGAGTAACCCAATATGGACGTGGCGCGCACCTATTCGATCCACAGCCTGTGCAGGATTTGCCTGAATCACCTGCAGAACGACGCCGACTTGTACGACCTGTATCTGGTGCCAGGACTGGCCAAGAAGCTTTGCTTCTGCACCTCGCTGTCCGTGGAGCAGAACGATGGCTTCCCCAAGAACCTGTGCACCCAGTGCTACTCAAAGCTCACCGAGCTGCACGACTTTCAGCGCCTGTGCGTGGACTCGGTGCAGAAGTTCCAAGATCTAGTGGCCAGCAACGCCTTCGCCTGCCAGAGCAACTTCGATGTGCTCGATCCCAGTGTGTCCGTGCACGACATCCCCGGCGAGGAGGAGGAGAACATCAACTATGACCCGCTGCTGAACCACAAGATGGAGCTGATCGAGAACGAGGAGGATGTGTTCAAGATGCTGGAGCACGTGGACAAGGAGGCCGAGGAGGTGGAGAATGGCACCAAGCAGGAGGAGGAGGATGACAAGGCCGGCGTCAGCCACATCAAGATGTTCAACGACGAGTCCTCCATCGAGAGCGGCAACGACAACGACCGCGATCTGGACTTTGAGCCGAATAGCAGCGACGACGACATTCCGCTGGCCCAGCGCCTGCGGGGACCTGGTCCAGGATCATCATCCCAGCAGGCCCGCCAGGCCACATACACCAAGGCGAAGGGCAAGCCGCGGGGCAGGCCCAAGAAGATAAAGCCGCCGCCGGACGATGACGACTTCACTACCGATTCTGACGACTCGGATGACTCGGAGGGAGACAACCCCGACGGAACTCCCAGAGAGAAGCCGAAGAGGAAACGCATTCCCGCCGACGAGCGTCACCTGCACCGCATCATCGACTGCCACATCTGCCACCAAAAGTTCAAGAAGGCGATCCGCTACGAGGAGCACATGAAGTACCACAACGACCTGCTGCCCTTCCAGTGCAAGGTGGAGACCTGCAAGAAAGGTAGGTCCTGGCTTAAGGGTTCCTTTACTAGAGATCTTATAATCACATCCTTTTTTCAGGGTTCACCACGGCAAATGGCCTGCGCATCCACATCGACCACGCCCACACCGAACTGTCGGAGGTGCACACTTGTACCGCCGAGGGCTGCGGCAAGACCTTCCCGCGAGTCCGCCTGCTCACCTTCCACATGAAGAAGGTGCACGGCCTGAGCAAGGCGGCGGCTCCGCTGCGCGACTTCCCCTGTACGGAATGCGACACGGTCTTCCGCTGCCCCACGGCCCTCAAGAAGCACATGTACAAGCACACGGGCGAGGAGCTGCCCTATCCGTGCAACATCTGCGGCAAGCGGTTCGTGATCAACAGCGCTCTTAGGGATCACCTGATGCGGCATGCGGGCATCAAGAACCACGTCTGCCCCTACTGCGGCGTTGGGAAAACGACTCGGCAGGAGTGGAACGCCCACATCCTTACGCACACCAAGGAGAAGAAGTTCAAGTGCCGGCAGTGCGACCACGCCTCCCACAATAAGCAGGCCCTGTCCAACCACGTCAAGGTGGTGCACGAGAAGAGGAAGGACTTTGCTTGCCAGTACTGTGGCAAGACCTTCGGAAAGTCGCATGCCTGCAAGGTGCACGAGCGGAGTCACACGGGGGAGAAGTGCTGCGAGTGCAAGATCTGCGGCAAGATCTTCCTCTGCGAGAAGAGCCTCACGAAGCATCTGAAGACGCACGAGAAGCGCGATTTGCCGCCGGCGGAGCCGCTCCGCCAGCAACTGAACATTCCCATGCCTGGCCAGATGGCGGGTCAAATGCCTGGCCAGATGCCAATGCAGATGCCTGGCCAGGGCGATGGACTGCTGCAGCAGCAGCAGATGCAGGCTCCGAATCAGATGCCCAGCGATGACATGCTCAAGGCTTGCAGCGGCGGGTCCGCTGCAGTGCCTCCTGCAAAGCCCAAGAACTCACGCCGCGTACAGCGGGTGGACATTGCCCAGTTGGCTGGCACCGCCGTCAATCCCATACCCTCGGTCTCTGTGCCGTCGTGGTCGCCGCAGGTGAACTTCACCAAGAAGGAGGGCCAGCACATCTGCCCCGGCTGCGGCCGTGGCTTCAACAACATTGGCAACATGAAGCTTCACTACAAGATCATCCACGAGAAGGTCAAGGACTTTGCCTGCCGCTTCTGCCCCAAGCGGTTCTCCAAGGCGCAGATCCTGCGCCACCACGAATGGATCCACACCGGCGAGAAACCCTTCGAGTGCAAGATCTGCGGCAAGCACTTCCGCCAGGAGACGGCCCTCAAGAAGCACATCAAGACGCACGAGAAGCCTAATCGCCGGCATGTGCCCGAGCGCAGTGCGCCCACACAGATCACTTTCAGGAAACTGGACCCGGACGAGCCGCGGAACTTTGATCAGTACCAGGATCCGGCGGTGGAGCGGGCGGCGGCCACGGCCGAGCTGCTGGCCCACCAGCTGGAGGAAAACGAGGCCAGGCGGAAGGCGGACATCGAGCGGCAAAAGATAGCGGCCGCCGCCTGCGAGCAGCTGACGAAGCTGCAGCAGCAGCAGGACATCATCAAGGCCACCACCTCGTACGACGGCTACTACGCGCAGAAGGCCCAGGCCGAGGGCACCAGCGTCGATGCCCTGAAGATCGACCATGTCTAGGCCAGAGGCCTCATCCAGGAATTGGCTTTATCTTATCTCGAGCGACATTTGTATCCCCACTTCTACGCAGCAGCTATCACTGTCCGGAAGGTCCTTAGGCATGCCTCGAATTGCTCTCTAGACGGATCAGATTGTAGGTTCATGGGGGCCCTAAGCCCTCTTAATTAACTAATCGCGTACATATTACAATATGAGCACTTACTTTATACATAATATTTTATACTTTATACCTTACCTTTATACATACATGCAATATATGTATCTTGTGTTTTCCGTGTAATGTCTCCCGTGCTTACTTAGAGTAAAGGATTAAAAACAACATAAATATTAGCTAAGGTTTGCTCTTTCTTTCTGGATGGGAATTGGATTTCTAAGGACCATTTTGTAATATATTGGAATTACAGTGTAAATTTCATACAAAACGGACTATATCATACAGCTGCCATAGGAAAATTATTTAAAAAACTGATTAATTTTTAACATATTTTCATCTACTTTAAGATATTGTTATTTTGTATTATTTTATTATTCTGGTTTTAATTTTATAAAATTCGGAGCACTACATATATCATATATAATCGCATAAAAGTAAAACTTCGATATTTTTCAATATATTTTTATTTAATCTGAGACTTT
>JAEIIL010004774.1:0-11885 GCA_018905715.1 Drosophila lini | reverse complement strand
CTAATGATGTGCAGATTCAGAGGAAAGGTTTTCAATCCAAATCAAAATCAAATAAATAAAATTATATTTTATAGTAACAAGAACTTAAAGACGTGGCTCTTTCCATGGCGTGTACTAATGTGTCTTCATCTACGAATACCCTATAAAGCTACCCCAATTCATTTTTTCAATTATTACATCACCTAATATTGTACTGGGTCTATTCCTAAGTTTTTCAATTACTAAAAAAGAAAATTTTAAGCTTTTCTCTCCAATCAGTTTTCAATATTTGTATACCCTTTCATGGTATTATAATTTCATTCAGAGGCTGGAAATGTATTGAAGGAGTAATTTCCGACTTAGTTATGACATTTTTAAAATTTGATTTGACCCAAAATAATCAAATAAATCATAATTAAAATTATTCCATAAAGCTTATTGTAAAATAGATCATAAAAAACTGGTTTTCCAAACTAAAATTAATGCAATTTAGTCTTTTCGTTTGTGTCTGTCCAATACAATTTTTACAAAATGACTTAAATATTTTAATATAACTTAAAATGTTTCCCAATTGCATTGCTTTATATAAAATGTATAAACAAGCAAAGAAACAAACTACGGGAAGCCGAAATTTGTATACTCTTGCCAAAGTGTCAGGGCATTGAATTAAAAATCGAACATAACTAAGCAAGAAATGTAAAAATTTTACTGTATCTGTTATTATTTGCTTTATAAATCAGAGTACTGATTTTAAAGTCTTAAGAAATGCATTATTTATCCATATTTGCATATGATAAATTTTTTTACAAATCAAAATTTAAGAATAGCATACCTTAGCCATACTCTTATGAAATTTTGAAAATATATATGCAGCTTTAGAGCTATTTTCTTAATTTTTTTAAAGAAATAATTCTCCAAGAACATAGTTTTTTGCAAGTAATTATGCTCGCTGCAAATTATATAATAAGAAAATTTGAATAATAAAGTGTTTGTCTTGTTTAAAATGTATATTTTATTAGTTCGGAATCATGCACTTTTCCAAAACCAATACTTGGCCAGCGGACTGAGAGAAACCTCAGCAAACAACCTCCAAATGCGTAAATTCGCAGCGAACGCAAAGTAAAAATCGCTTTTTGTCGCAACTGTACTCTTTTTTCCTTTTTGCTGCTTTTTCTCTTTTTTCGTTAATTTTGTGTACACATTTCGCATCCTTTCGCCGATTTCCTCCACGTCTCACGACACCGAAAGCGCCAAGGGAAACGGCGAGGAGAATGCCTGCCAACTCCAAGTCATCCTTAAATGTTAATTTTGAATTACGAAATTTCGCATGTCAGACCCCCCCAAAAAAAAAAACCCCAACATCCTGCAGAGGGAAGAATGGACGGGGATCAGGAGGCTGGGGAGCGTGAATAATTTAGGGTCTTTGAGCGCTTGCCCAAAGCGGACGGCAAAAACGGATAAACAAGGAGCAGACAACCGAAAACCCTTCGCGAAGGACCCAAGCGCAAACCCTTAATGCCCAAATAGAGCTTAAGGTCGGACAGGGGCTGGTGTCGCTGGTGGGAGGGGGTGGCTTTTGGCGAGAGGGGTTGCAAAATAAATGAGCCAGGGGATCCATCGCATTTTCTGTATGCAGCAATTTCGATTTTCCCCGGTGCTGTTGTTGTTGCTGCTGCTGCCTTTTGTATGTTGCGGCATTTTATTTTCTATATGCGAGTGAAACGAGCGAAAATGAGAAAATAAATGGAAAAAACAAAATGGCGGCTCTTTTTTCTCTTTTTATGCGTACTAAAAAGCGCCCCAGAGTCCTGGCGGCGAAAGAAAAATACGAAAAACAAAATGCAGCCAGCGAACGAGCGAACAAGAGACAGAACAAAAAAAAAAGGAACACAGAGAGAAAATCGGGAAAGGAAGTGGAAGGAGAAAGTATGGTTCGTGTGCAGGGGGGGAAAAGCATGAAAAATGCCGAGAAGGAAAAGCTCATGATTTATGATTTAAATTTCGAACGCGTGGTGTGAAGACCAAGCATCCTAGCCAGCCACTCACCCACATCCTGTGCAGCGAGTTTGGCAATTTTTCCCGTCAAATCTGGCTTTTTAAGGATTTTCAATTTAAAAATACTTATTAATGTTTTTGTTTTATATTGTAATTTTAATAATAAAACAAGTCTGGCGAATTTTTCCTTAGCATTTAAATTATAAAGTATAAAAAATCTTGAATAACACACACCAAAAACCGTGATGAAAACTCCACATTTTATGTCTTCTCTCTAGTTGCTTTATTACCTTTTTTTTTAAATATAAGTAGTCCCACACTTTCTACAAAATAAAGAACTTAAGTTATTTTTTTTAGTATCATTTAACCTAGTGAACTTATCAAGAACTGTGTTGATAAGGATTTTTTGTTTTTAGCTTTTTAATTTCTGCTCCCAGTCTTTCCTCTGAGGACCTGACAGCACTGCCCACATCCTTTGTGTTTGGCAGGGTATATCTGTGCGTGTGTGTTGTTGCTGCTTTTGATGTGTGTCGCCAGCAGACGCGGGACAAGGGCAGCATCATCCTCCTTTAATTGCCGAACCGCCCATCGCCACGCCCACTCGGCCATCCGCGTTGTCGCGTTTCAATTGAAGCTGTTTGTTTTAATTAATTACATTAATAAGTTTTCCTTGTTTGTGCCGGCTCACATTGTCACCATTATCACGGCTGCTCCATCAGTATCTCAAACAGGTAATCGGCTTCGCCTTGTGAGATACCGATGGACTCCGCTACCAAAGTCGGGAAAATGGGAAATTAAAATGGGAAATGACATCGAACGAGACTGACAAGCGACAGCATTAGCCAGGATATTCTACGACGACAACATAAACATTAATTTTAATGTTTTTGAAGCTTTATTTAATTGTGTAATTTAATTTGAAAGCTAAACCTAGTACTGAAATCAGTAATTCAGTCTTATTTTTCGTTCCCTTTGACACATAATACTTGAAAAAAAAAAACAATGCTCTTTGTGCTGCAGAAAAAAAGCAAAGATGGCGCAGATTCGCCGGCTCTTTGAATTTGTATCTAACAGATTCTCGGCAGCTGGAAAAAGCGCGCAAATGTGATTCATTTTTTCCAGTTTAATCGGTTGCATCTGCACAGACACGCAGTGAATGGCCTCGCCTCGCTTTTTGCAAATTAAATTGAATTGAATTTAAAGTAAAAACCGAGATTTCACCTTTTCCGCAACGATGCGAGTCCAAAATGGCCGACCAAGTAACTTACCCCTTTTCTCTGAGGAGGCTTAAGGGTTTGTTTAGCCTGCGCCACCCCATTCCACCCCTGGCTTTCGCCGAGAGGGTTGGGTTTATTTGGCGAAAAGTACAAAGCAGCTGTGAGCTGCAATTATTTCGCTTTTGGGTAACAGAAACCGCGGATCCTCGAGACCAGCTGCCGATCATCAGTGAGGATTTTGGGCTCAGTCCCTAACCCCTAAGCGTGCCAGAGAGTCCTTTGATTAACGACCTCTCCTTTCCTATCCATCAGATACTTGGACACAAAAGTTGGAGCTTTGGCTCACGCATGGATTACCCTTCCCCTGTCCTATATATATATATATATATATACATAAAGGAGTGGGTGATATATATATTTCCATTTTAAATGCACACTGCGTATGGCAACGTCAAATTACAGAGGACATTATATAAAATGCCCGCAAACGGTCGCACACACGCATCAGCTCTCAGAGGCCTGTCAGTGTCGAGCCCATGTGTGCGTGCGTCGTTAATTTAAAATTTACCATTTTTAGTTTAAGCCGACAGGCAAAAAGTTGGGGGAAATTTCACATTGACAGGCGAAGCGAATCGGAAAAGTCCTACCAGAAGTGGCAGCTCAAACGAATAATGTTAAAAGCTCGATTTAAGGATTTTATTTGTACTTAATTTCTGGGTACAGGTCTTTAAATATTCAATTCGTTAACACACATATATGGTTAATAATCATATAATATTTATAACTATTTTATCATTGTATCATTGTAAATATGAATCTTGAAGCATTATTTATTTTCCAAAATTATATGGGATACTATCCCTAAAGATTACAATTATTTTCCATGAAATTCAATAGCTTCAGGACTTTGCTGTAGGGTGCATCCGGTCCCAAAAGCCATCCTGAAAATGCCCCCCAAATACACAACGCAGGACGATAAAGGTTAGAGCGAAGCGCACGCCAAGCTGCTCCTGGAAATGGGTCTGGGTCTGGGACTGGGACTGGGACAGATAGCCGCAGTGGAAAAAAGCGCCAACCCAAAAACCAGATGAGTAAATTATATACGCCAACAACAAAGACAATAACAACGGCAACAAAAACTCCAGCAAAAAGTAACGGCGGTAATGTAAGCCCACCGCACACCAACACGAGTTTATATACGCGGAAAGAAGGTCTATGTACAGTAAATTATATTATATGCGGCTATGTGTGCGCTAAATAAGGTAATTTGTGTGTGCGGCCGCCCGGCGGCATCCTGTAGCAACAACCACAGCGCCCAACGTCAACAGCTTCAGAGGCGGGGGCAACAACGAAAAATTCATTAAAATGAAAAATGAAATCCAACAATTTTTGAAGTGTGATGGAAGTTTCTATTTTAATTCGAGGTCCGTTAAATTTTGTCCATATTAAAACTAAATATCAACTTTCCTCGTTAATATTTTCCAATGTTTACTCGAAACATTAGCTCCAGCCAGCAGCTATTACTGCATTGCAATATCCTTTTACAAAAATTTTAAACATGCCACAAGGAATGCAATTCAACATTTCGATCGATTGAAGCTTTGATTTAAGCTGTTATTAATATTAATACAATTTTCTGCTGAACTGTCCCGTTAGTTCGCGAGCAATTATCTCCATAAAGAAAAGCATGTAATTAAAACTGAAGTCATAATGGTTTATAGTTAATGATGAAAGAGTGCGTCTTTAAATATTATATTGACAATATAAGGCAATATGATTAACAATTAATATTAAAACCAAAACAAAATCTTCTTAAACTTTATGCATCTTTTATTTCTGTTTCTATGAAATCGAAAATAAATATATATACAATTATTACATCAAATTCCTTCCCAACGCCATTGAAAGGACACTCCCCCAAAAATTGCAGCTGATGAAAATCGCGCAGTAATCATCGATTAAACGCCAATTAACCGGCTGACAAACAGCTGATTTTCGACCTGCCATCAGCTTCGAACCCAAAAGGACAAAATGAAAACATTGGGGACACCCCATACACACACACACACACACTCATCTCCCGACTGTGACGTCATAATGTAAGCATCATAAAAGTGTCAAAAAAAAAAGAGGAAAAAAAGAACTTAAAATTCGCGCCTGTAAAAGTGGCACGCGCCAACAAAGAACAAATTGCAATTAAATAAAACAAAAAATGAAAATATAAATGCGCTGCAAAGAGCGCAAAAATAAAAATTAAAAAACCAGCGAGTGAGCGAAAAAAAAATACAGAAAAAAGACAAAATGAGCGGAATAAAAAACAACGACGACAACTCAAATGGCAACAATGACATTGACAATGTCAATGAACGGCCAAAAAAGAGGCAAAAAAAATCCAGCACACACATACCGATAAACATATGTGCAAAACAAACAGCCGAAAAAAGAGAAATAAAAAGGGGTGGGTCACGTGCCGCAGTGCAACCGGCAATTATCATAAGCAGCAGATGCAACAGCCTCCCATATATATATGTACCTTTTATATACATATACCTCTGTATATCTGTGTGTATGGCCGTGTGGCAGCCCAAAAAAGAATAAACTAAAAATATCCTGCCAGGAGACGGGGGCGAATGCCAGACTGCGGCGGGTCATTCATTTTTTTCACACCAGACTGCTATTGTGGGCGCGGCTTGGGGGCTGGCATTTAATTTAATGCCAATTACGTGTATGAGCCGCATTAACCAGCCCACACACGCACACACTCGGCTGCAGTGTCCACTCACACACAGACACTTTCGCCGGGGCGAATTGCCGAAAAAAGAACAGCGAGAGTGGCAATAAAAAATCGTCGCCAGCCGGAAAGTATGCAGCGAAAAATTCGAAGAGCGAAATGATGAGAGTGACTTGCCTGCAAAAAGTAGTTCTCAGGACATTTTACTAATTTAATTCACTTTTTAATGATGAGAAATTAATAATACTAATTTTATTATATTATTTATTTTAATATTTTAGATTAAGCAAAGCGAGCTCTGCAAATTAATACAAAACTTTAGGCTTACGATTTTAAAGTCTTCTTGCACAAATTTCCTGCTTCCATCAAACCCGATAAACCAACATATTTATCGAGTAATTTTCAGCAAACAATTGCTGTAAACATTTGGTTTCAGGGCGTGTAAGTTAATTTCAGTTTTCCCCTGCACAGTTTTACTGCACTTAATGAGCGGGCGGCGGACATCGAGGTGGCTGCGTGTCTGACGCTCGTCTGCCAGCTGCGATTGTGTTGATGCATGCGGAAACGCCAGACTCCGGTCACCCATTCTCCGTTGTCCGCAGCAAGGATTCGCTTAACATACTACAATGGGAATGGGGAGAATGGGGAGTGTGGAATGGGAAAACGAGAAAAATGAGCGGGCATCGCGTATACGCCCCGTCGTCCGCAGCAGCAGCATCAGCAGGATGCACCCGCCGGCTGGCCAGTGTCCTCGTCCTTCACCCAGAATTATTTTTGTATACTTTTTTTTCGGCCGCCCCGCCAGCAACAATAACAACACCAACAATGCCACAACATGAGCAACGGCAGACGCCGCTCTTTACATAATATGCAATTTTTATTTGGGCTTCTCCCGAAAAAAAGAAGCGGAAAAAATGGAACCGCCTGCATTACGCATGTGTCTCTGCGTGATTGCCTGTGCGTATGTGTATGTGTGTGGGTCAGCTGGATGGGTGTGCGTATTCCATCAATGCACGCATTAATAAGCCGGACTGCCCCGGATCCCAGTGCCCGGTTCCCGGAACACGCATTCGAAACTGAATCTGGGCGCCGGGTGCCGATGCCATATCGAAAACGAAAGTGGCGAGCAGCCAAAAAAAAAACAAGCAAACAAAAAATACCCAAAAAAAAATAATAAAAAAAAGAGGAGAAGGTCGGCTGAAATGAGGGAAAGGCTGGGAAACCCAAAAAATAAATATAATTGCAGGCCAAAAAAGGAGCGCAGTTGCGAGAGCGAGAAAGGCGAAATCGAAAACGGAGAGCCGTCGACATTAATCGACTCGAAGCGGGCTTAATTCATATTTAAATGGGCCGACAAGTGGAAATTCAGGAGGGGGTCAGAAGCAACAGTTGCGTGCCGCTTGCCAGTTTGTGTTTTCCGTTCAATAATTCAATTAAGCTTTATTTATGGCAAATCAAAATTGACCGTTCAACTGTTGCCCTTCTCGCCACACGGCTAATTCCACTGCCACCACCACCACCCTCGCCATTGACTGACCCACTGTATCCTATAGCCAGGTGTCCTGCGAGAACATTATTGTTCCGGATTGCCAAAATAATTGACCAAACGCGGTCTGCTCCTGTGCTAACCTTTATTGATGATTTACGGTTTGAATATATTCCTAATTGTTGGTCCATTTTTGAACTGCAATTTCGCGCTGCAATTTCTCTAATGTATTTCTGTTTTCTGTTTCGTTTCAGACCGTTGAACATTTTGGACATCTCGGGGGGATTTACACACATTACATATTGGCTGAGCCAACTGGTTGTTCTATCTTGATTTTTTATAAATTATAAAAGTTATTACATGTAAAAGATGTTTTAATTTTAATTAGTTATACATTTTCATTTAAAAAATTAACTGAAATAGTCTTAAATTATGAATCTGTATAATATATAATAATGACTAGTTTTCTATTCTATAAGCTCTGAATTGAATTAAATATTTTGTTCACAATTTTCTGACAGAACATTTCATTTATTTAGAGAAAGAATCCATTGCTTTAAACTTAAATAAAAGCCAGCAACTGTTTGCGTATAATTTAAACTTCCTTCGCATATTATTTCATTAAGAGTGGTCCTTGTTTTCGTTGCCTTTCCCCGCTCCCCTGTCCGCCTCCTGCGCAATTTTAATCAGCAAAAGGCATTCATCTTGTTCGCCAAACTAATTTTTTATCTTGCCAGCAGCCAGGCAGTCTGGCAGGAGCCACTGGTGTTCCGAGAAGCAGAGGGAGAGGGGAGTCCTGGCCGTGGTCCTAGCACGTCTTTCAGGCAGCGAGACAAGGCAATGCTCTCCAGTCCACAGTCCAGTTGCTGTTCCTGGTCCCTAAAGAAATGCAGGCAAAAAAAAAATAATAATGGGTGGACGAACAGGATGCGGCACAAGTAAATGGTGGAAACTTTTAACGCCCTCGTCCTGAGCCCTGGACGCTGGACGCTGGATCCTGGGTCCTGCGGTGCCAGCTGCTGCAGATGCTTCGCATTCGCATTTATTTAACTAACAGTAAAAAATTACTTTTGCCCAGGACGTTTCTCTCCCAGGGAATTTGCCCGACCAACTATGTTGGCCAAAAGTGGCAGTGGGAGTGACAGTAGGTGTGGGTGTGGGTGAGGAAGTGGCGCCTGCCCAGGACATTCGTTATGCTTAAGCAGAAGAATACGAAACTGTACTTGACAGCGCCCACAACCAACCCTACAGCTCCTGCTAAACTAATAGCAAAGGGATCCCTTGGGTTTCTACTCTATATATATATACGGAGAAATATAAAAATAAATGAAAAAGCTGGAAAAAGTAATGGCCAACTCGGCACACGGACACGGGCATCTTGGGGGGAGAGCCGGGTCCGTGTCCGTGTGTTTGTGACTGTGTGTATCCTGCAAGTCCTGGTCCTTGCTCGTTGGTCCTCAGCTCGGGGTTGTTTGCTGAATGCTCTCGGGCAAAAGGAAAATGGCGTCGCCTTAATTTATTTTAAGTGGTTGATGGTTTTAACTTCGAGCCAAGGATGCCGGACAAAGGAGCAGGGCCCTTAAAGCCACTCGTTTCCTGTTTGGGGGCAGGAACAGGGGGAGTGGGCTAGATATAGACCACAACAAAATGGGAAAAAACAGCCCGGCTGGATGCCATTGTCCCGTGTCCTTTGTCCCAAACCTGAGTCCGAGCCCGATCCGAAGCCCAGGCTTTGTCTTTTCTATAAACCATTATGCAAATAGCCTCAGTGGGTGCCCCCCAAGGCGGCAGAGAGAGCCCCACAAAACCCCAAGCTGCAAGAACAAGTCAAATTTATGGGCGACTTAACAATTTGCCGGACGCAAGCAAAGGTTCGGGCAGCGGGAAGGGCACCGGGCCCAAAACAAAACTGCAAGGGAAAATCACGAAAAATTGCAAAAACGATTAAATATAGGCAGGCAGGAACAACATCCTGCAAGCCCTGCCAACGAAAGCAAACGAATGCAAATTAAAATCTTTCCCTTAAGTCGACTACGCCAGCTCCAGTTCCAGGACCTCAACCCCATTCCCATTGCCACACTCGTCTGCTCGATGGCGCCATAAAAAGTATGTGCTCGTTCACACAGACGTTCCACTTGCCAGGACCTCCTCCAGCATCGGGCATTTTATGCATAGGGGAGTCATTATATTGAATTGAACGTTAAAGCGCTGATAAAATGTGCAACAAAAGGACCAAAGGATAACCAGCAGGCCAAGGCGAGTAACGTGAACGAGTTGGAGTCCATTGACTCACCGCCTTCGTGTTGCATAACCCGGCACAGCCAGCCCTTCGACTCCACTCCTCCGACCGCCATTCACCATCATCGTCGCCATCGCCATCGCTTCTCCGGGCAGTCGAAAAGCCAGTAAAGCAATTGAGGCCTCAGACACTTAAAATGTAAGCCAAAGGCCGACCGTCTGCATCTGTGTCGGCCGCCAGTGCCTGACCAAGTGTGAGTGTGTGTTTACACCGAAAGAAATAGTAGTGAAGGTTAAGTCAAATAAAATTACAAGAAAATATTCGGGACATTTTTACGGATAAAGTTACATAAACAAGTTACAAATAATTGATAACATTAACAACTAAATTATACATTTCTCAAGTTTTAAAGTTTAATATTGAACTCATTTAATTCATTTATCTTTTTACAGTGCTTGTTGTCTGGCGGTGCTCATAGCTGTCAGCTATAAGATATTTCCATAGACACGCAGCCGGGCTCCGGAGAAGGAAGGAAAGCATCAGGAGCCGGAGTAGGAGCAGCCACGATTGAGTTGCTAGGATCGTCAGACGCCTGCCCAGACATTCGGGGGGATGCGAAGATGAAAGCACATTGGCTCAGGAAAACACAAAAATAGGCTGTTTTGCAGAAGGGTGTCTCACCCAAAAAATAGCAGAAAATTTCTAAAAAGAAAAATGCTGTGAAAATGTAGAAATCAATATAATGGCTCCATGCTTAATTTAAATTATACATTATCAGATGTGGATATAACGAATTTTAACTAATTTTAATTTAATTCAAAGGCAAATACATTTGGATGTTAATAATTATTAAATATAATTTAAGAATATATTAAAAAGAAAACGAGGTATAATCACCCTAACTATTGAAGTTTCACATGGTACGTGAACCACCGCACCACCGCACCTGTCGTATCGAAGTAACTGCCTACTTCCTCAATGGCCGCCGATGCCTTGCAGCAGCCCCAAAAAGCTCCCTAGCGCCGCTCGTCCCTCGCTTCATATCCTGTCAGGAGCTGACTTTTTCCTGTTGCTGCTGCTTCCTTCCTTCCTTCCTTCCTTTCTTCTGGCTCTTATCTTCGTTTAACTTTCTACCATGCCATGGCCCGTTATCTGTCTGCCCATGTACGTGCACGTGTCCTGCGAGTCTGCTGCCCGTGTATGTGTGTGTGTGTGTCTCCTCGTCTCTGTTTGCATTTTTGAGCAAATCAAGTGAAATTACATTTTTCTATGCCATGCTCTTAATGTTATTTGCATACGTATCCTGCAGGCTACAATATTTACAAATGAATGCAGTCCGGTGCCAGGCGTTCGGTCCTTGGTCCTTGGAGCCGTGGTCCTTTGGGGCATCAGACAAGCGGCAGTTGAACCCCTCCCAGCCGCCTACATTTGGGGCGGAAGGGTACAAACTAACTACGTTTGCGAAAATTCTTTCATATCCTTTTCAACCATCGTTACGTGCCCTCAAAGTGCCATTTTGTCACAGAGTCCTTTTTCTGCTACTTCCACTTTTCCGTGGGCCCCCACTCCACCAGCTGTCATTTGCGCTTTCCTTCTCATTCTCTCTTTCTCGCTCTTTGGCTGGCATTAATATTTGTTTTCGTTTGATAATTTTCTTTTGCTGCCTTTTATACTTTTAAGTGCACATCCTGCCATTTCCAGGACCACCTTCTTCCCATTTCCCAGTTAGTTTCCCATTGCTATCTGCGTCTCTGTCCCTGCCTTGGCCGCGTCTTATTGGACTGCAGACTAAGTGGCAGGAGGACGAAAAGGAGCGCAAAAAACAAGCTGCATTTAAATGTGCTCCGCCCCTTTTCTATTTAAAAAATGCAAAGCATTTGCTTGGCTTCGCGTTGCCCTGCCTTCTGCTTCGTCCTGTTCCAGTTCCTTCTCCTGTTTCTGGTCTTGGCATCGTCCTGCTGCTGCCTCTTTCTTTTAATTTATTTTATATCGCTACCTCCTTTTCCTGCGCGACTACGGCTACGACGAATGCAAACCCAAAACCGAGTACGAATGGTGAAGGAAATAAAGGGAAGGACTTGGATTGAGGGCGCCTTGCTTCCCCTTCACCAATAAGATTTCCGCTAGGTAAAAAAAAAAAAAGGATAACGAGAAAATTTCTAGAGGATTGTACAGAGGAGATGGAGAGGTCAAGGGGTATTTTTTAAATTAATTGTTGCTAAGCAATTTTAAATTAAA
>JAEIIL010004766.1:0-15324 GCA_018905715.1 Drosophila lini | reverse complement strand
TATTTTTGTTTTTATATATCATGTAGTTTTATTGTAATAAAACTGTTTCAAGTATTTGTATTTTTTCATAAAAAGGATTATTTTAAAAAAACTTAATTTAATGCTTATTTGTTCATATAAATTTTCTTTTTTGAATTTTTATTCACCACAAATCTATTCTTACCTCAGGGGTTCGTGTCTTGGATATGGTAAATTTGAGAAACTAATAACGATATCACACAGTACTAGAGCTGGCAAAAAAACCGACGTTTTTACGGACGAAACATCGATAGTACCGATGTTTTTAAAATATATATATTAAATCATTTTAATAGTTTATTTCTTTATTTCATGCCATCAAATCATCTGTCATATTTAATTATTTTAATATTAAAAGGCTCGAGTCTGTTAAAATATTTCCAATAGCCCGATTTTCCTCATTTTTGGAATTTGGTTTTCTGCAAGCACACACATGCATTCGCAAAAGTAAATTTGCAGGTTCTAGACAAAAATAGTAAAATATAATTTGCTTTTTCCCAAGCTTTGCCATTCTACACCCAAGTGCCAATCACCAAATGAGAATTCTGCAAATTTATAAAATAAAAATCATTATTACTTTTCGCTTTAATTTAAACACTTTTAGTTTACTTTTATAGCACTACACTGTACGCACAAAGTTTGTTTTCAAATAACCAGGAAAAAATAATTTACTTTCGGCCGTAACTTGTATTTTTTTTATTATTCTTGATATTTTTAGTTTGAGTAAAAAGTTTAACTATAATAATGTTAAAAACTTTGTATTTCCCTTTGCAACGTAGTGATGAAGTAATTTTCGACCGTATACAATTTTTAAATTCTTTATCAACATCAAGTTTGTATTACTTCGTTTGAATGGATAGATTCTTAATGATCAAAGTGAAAACTGCCAAAGCCTATTTTCTGGTTTAAAAAATTATACTTATAATAAACATCTTTTATGTTTAAGTTTAAGCATTTCTTATACCCCATTTGAAAATTATTATTGTGAAATTCAAGAATTTTAAAATCACTGCACCACAGGGTGCATTAGGCAAACAGAACCACCCTGTGGCCGCCAAACTACCACCGAGGCTTTCATTGACAGGAAGGACTCTCCTGCGCTCTCTGCGTCCTCCCCTTCGGCAGGCTTTTATACAGTTATACAGAGCGCGGCTTTTGCTTTCCACGAGCTTCGGCGCTCAGTGGTAGTTTCCATTGAAAAAGAAAACATAAATTTGACGCGAAAATAGCCAAGTTGGCAGCATTGCCTCTCACGGGAAGCTTTTGGCTTCAGTTAGTAGACAGGCCGTGGCCAAAAAAGAACGGACAAGCACTATCTTGGTTAAAAGAGGATTTCCCACTGTAATCGGCAGCGCGATAATCAGCCCAAAGAAAGAGTCCTACTCTCTCTTGTGTGTGCGTACGTCACAGCCGCTCGCGTGTGTGCTTGTGTGAGAGTGTGTGATGGAAAAAATCAGTAAAATGTTTATGCAAATCATGCGACAAATGTGCGCCAATTGCGTAAAATCGTAAAGTGCATTAAGTATTCAGTGAAACAAAATTATATAATTAAGGAGCGGCGCCCGGAGATAAGCGAAAAGTCTGTTTTTTGGGCAACTACAAAGGCAAAGGTTGCAGCTCCCCTTCCTCTCGCCCGTGAGTGTGTGTAGGTGTAGGTGTAGGCGAGCCAGTGTATTGGTGTCTCGTGGCTGCCAGCTGTCAGTGTGTATGTGTGTGCGGGTGCGCCTGTGTGTGTGCACTGTGGGTGCAACAACGTGAACGCTTCATCCCGGAAGTGATTTGTATGAGGCAAGAAAGCCCCTGAAATTTTACACCCAAGCGGAAATAGTCGGTATGTAGAGCCCATATATCTCACATATCTGTTGTTTTCAGCAACTCCTGTTGGCCGTTTTTTGTTTTTGTTATTTTTATTATTGATTTTAGAAAGTAGCAATAGACAACATTTTGTTGAGCTGAAGAAACTACCGCCATTCCCAAAGAAATAAAATTTGAAAACTGTATTGTTAAGCATTTTAAACCAATTGAAATGATTCCAAAAAGAGTGCTACAAAATAAGACTCCTTAAGAAATAAAGGTGAATTGAGGTCCTAAAGTATTTCATTGCATACTTCTCGACACCCGTTAAATTGATTTAAAATCCCCTGCGATCTGTGGCAATCCTATTTACGTATTATATTAATCCTAACCGTTGTATATTAAAATATTAGAAATATTTACATTCTCTACCGTTTGATATGCAAAATATTTAGCATGTGGAAGAATTACCTTTCATATTTCACATTTTTACCATTTTGTTTCGGTTTTGTTTTTTATTTTATGGATTTTTTGTTGTTCATATCGATTTTCAACCAAAAAACAACTGGGAAATAACATCGAACCATCCATCCGTGCGTCCACACACACACGCCCATACGCCCACAATTATTTCTGGGGGAAACCACAAACAGCCGCAACTACGTACGGTCATAAACAAGCACACACATACACGTGGAAAAAGGGGTTCCAAAAATTATGAAGGTTTTAAAGTAAAGATATCCCTTTAGTGCAAAGAAGTGCTCAAGGAAAGGGCTTAAGCTTTAACAATTCTTAAATAGACTAGTGATTTTAGTCAAAACTGGATGTTCTATAGTTGAGAAATATTTTTGAATTTAATGTATATGAAAAATATCATCCACATCTTAGAAATGCTCACAAATTTCAGATATTTTAGATTTAAAATCAAAATAATTATTAAATACCTTTCCCATTGATTTCAATTTTTTCCTCGATTTTCATTGCACCCTTTGTTATTTAATCGAGAACCTATATTTTACCTTAGTGTAGTTTTACGCAGGAGTCGTCACCTCACTCATTTAACAGTATTTATAGACAGTTTTTGTGTTTTTGCTTGAAAACGAAGTTGGATTGTAGAATTTAATATGGCGGGCGGATGTGGCTTTTGAGTTTTACGAGTGCTCACCTGCTACGAAAGCTTCCAGGAAAGGTGGAGGGAGCAAAGAAAGGACGACTAGGAGGAGGCGGGCCCTCAATGGGCACTTGAGGTGTTTGGCCTGACAGTGAGGGCATTAATCAAGGATGGGACGGGACGGGGCAGGATGAGTTCGGTAGGGAAATGAAGAGGAGACACTTGAGGACCTGAAGTTGGCCCTGCAAATGGCTAAACGTCTTCGTTATCAAATCGTCCTTTCGCAAAATATTGATATACAAACAGGGCGACGGATTGCGGAGTTGAGATGATGGTAAATAATCAAAATTGATTGATGTCACTTGGTGAATTTTCAGGGTATATACATCTATACCCAATAAATTGCAATCATATTTCTGGAGCAATGACGTCATCGCGAACCCATCGAAAAATGCTTATGAACGTGAGTTCACAAATATATATTTTCTCCCGTCTATTTTCAACCCCAAGTCGTGATCCCCTGTCTTGTTGTTGTCTGTTTTTGTCAGCTTAGTTTCTTATGGGAGCATTATAGTTTCGTATTTATAGCCCCGTTCAACCCTCAAAATGTTGTTGCTGTCAACATTGCACTGTCCTAATGAACTACTCTCAGGCGGGGTAACAAAAAAATAAGGAAATAAATCCATGCAACATGAAAAAAGTCGATAAAAAGCAGCAGGTCATAGTGTTATAGGAAAAGAAAGGCATCGAGCTTGAAGTTTTTTAAATGCGTCATCGGTAACTGGAACTAAGAACGAAAGAAAACTTCATTTATTTATTTAGCTATAATATATTGCTTTAAATTATTTACATAAATTATTAATAAGTCCTTTTAAATAAGCTATTGTATTCCGCAAGCTTAAAATCATCAAATTTGCTGTTGATAGCCTTCTGGCTTCTACATTTTGTAATATAATGAAAGCATTTAAAATATGTAAATATTTATTATTCACAACTTAAAGTTATATCTATTATAATTACCAATTATAATTGGCCAACCAAATGCGGCATTTTGGTTTAAATATTATTTGCAACTTCCTTATATCATTTGCTTATGGAACTGGCAAACTTTTTGCAAGACATCCTATGCTGAACTTTCCATCAATCAAACGCAAGACCATGAAAGTTTTTCATATCCTATAGCTCTCTTCAAGGCGAACAAGTTGGCTTATCAATAAAAATGCCAAAATGTTTAGCTCAGTTAAGCCGAACTGGCTTTCATCTGTGCTCTTCGTCTGTCTGGTTCTAGTTTATTCTTCTATATCCCCACTTGGAACTTATTTCCATTTATTTTTCCTAACTCAATTTCTATCTCCACTTCCATCTCTGTGTTTCCATCTTTATGTCCATCTTCTTTTCCATTTCAAATCCAATGACATGTCCCAGCAGTCACGCTCCCTTTTCCGCTTTTATCCTTTTCCTACCAAACAATTAAGGTGTCCTCCGTCTTGGGCAATGGCAAAAACTGTCGCGTCAGATCAAAAATGCAACATCTTAAAATATGAGCACCATTTTAGCTTCCGGCGTGTTTCTGTATTCAGGGCTCCTGCTGGTTGTTGCTGTTGTTCAATATTTACAACCTGATGGCGGCGCTGAGGAGGACGCCGCCAAACTGAATAAAACATGCGACAATCGGCAGGCGACACTGTCCTGGCTAGAAGCATCCAGCGCTGCTGCTGCTGATGCTCCTGCTGCTTCTGCTGCAGACACGTAGACGCCTTAATGACCCGGGGGATTACCGCTGTAGACAATGTCGGGAGTTGCCCCCTAGCTTCAAGGCTCATATTCCTGCAGCCCGAAAGTTCCCTACGAAGGGCGGCCATGCAGCAACATTGTCTCATCCAATTAGTTTAATAAACGTAAACAAAAATGCTAACCATTTCTATTTGTAATTAAAAAGCTATAAGCGACAACCGAGAAACGATGGGGTTGATGGGTGTTTAAGGGGGTTAAAGAGGAGGATACACTGAAAGAATTGGAAATCAAAAATTAAGGAAATATCTTAGATGATATGTACACATTTAAAAATTTTAAAAACATATTAAATGGCTTTAGTATGTACTTATATAAAATAACTTGTTTTATAGCAAAATTTATTTATTTTTCAGAGACATAAACCGTTTTTGAATTCACTTAAATATCCTACAATTTAGTTATATTAAACAAAAAATAAAAGAAAAATGTGCCTATATCATTTTAGAATATATCAGAAGTGCAATATCCTTTAAATCACATGTCTGTATTTTGTATACTAATAACTATTAATCTTTTGCGTAAAAAATACAGAAGTAAAATTCTCTTTGATTTTAAATCAGTTTCAAAATTGCTTAAAACATGCCCTATATATTTTGTAAATTACCCTAATACCCTACCCATATACTCACAAGGATATTTTTCATGTGTACTTCGTCAATGAAAACCACCTGAGTTTTCAACCCCCTTTTCGCACAGTGCACTGCTGACTTACAGTGGGGCACATGGCAAACAGAATGCGAAAAGCAACCCTGCCGAGAAAACAACAACCACCCAGTGGGGCGTGTAAGCCGCAGAGCAAGAGAGCGTAAGAGAGTGTTCTCCGCTCTCCACTCTCCACTCTCCGCGCTCCCGCTAAACCCCTGCGCCTGCGCCGTGCTTGCCCGCGGACAATCACAAATGTCCATTCGCAATCCTGGCTGAGCGGCCAGCCACCCGCGTGGCTTTGTCAACAGTTCCGTTTCTGGAGGAAGAGCCTGCTCTCTTTCGGAACCGCAACCCCAACACCCGCCGTCGTCGCTGCCGGCACTGCCGCTTCTCTCTGGAATCCTGGCTACGTTTTTAAGAATGAACCACATTCCCGTACGTCATTGCTTTTGATTAAAGCATATGCAAGGGTTTTTTTTTGCCTCTTCCACAGTTTCTGTTTTTCTGCTCTTTCAAGTCCTGGGCTGCGAACATGTGCCGCATATCCTTTGGCTGCTGGCCCGACCTCTCCCCGTCGCCTCTGGGGATATCCTTGGGCGATTTACATTGCATATGGCAAAATCGAATTGGTTTCTCGTTGCGCCAGCTTGCAATTTCTGTTCCGGCTTGTTTTAAAGTTGAAATTTTGTTTATGCCAGCGACCGCATACATTTTTGCATATGGAATGCCTTTGCCATCGTCCTTGCGCCTGGCCATGTTGCTGTTGTTATTGTCATAGGTTTAGCCAGGATCCTGCGAAGGGGATTTGGGCTAGAGGGTTTCAGGCATTTCTTTAGGCAAATATTATGGGTCCTGGGAATGCCTTCTGGCCTGCACGAGCGGCGGAGCCATGAGGAGCTGCGCTGCCTTACCCATTCCAGTGTCACCGAAATCGATTTTTGCCCCTGCCAAGCTCCGGCATTGACCAAGGGGAATTATCTTCTGGCATTCGTGCGAGAAAAAATGATTATGTGCGAAATTGGGGTTTTTTCTTTTTCGCTGCCAAGTCAAGGACACGTTTTTTCACGTATATAAAGGATATAAGATACAGGAAAGTAATTATTTCTTTGGTTAAATTGTAACACAAAATAATACTATATTATTCTGTTATTATCCGAAACAAGATGATTTTCAGAGCATTAAGGATTACGACTAAACCGCTTAAATTTACATTTGCCTGCAAAACGTATAAAATTGCCCTTGGCTCCGTCCGTGCAGCCACACCACCTGTGCCTTGACCTCCTTCTGCAGCTTCGCCCCGAAGTCATCAATTATACAGAGCTCGGCTTACATCAGAGACTCCGTCAGCTCGGGTTCGAGCCGCCTGCTTAGCCCTAATGCGATGGCTCAGGTTGCCAAAAAAAAAGACAACAACAAAACGAATAAACGTAACACAAAAGTGACAGAAAATCCAACATCAAAATGCAAAATCCTTGACAGCCAAAGATACGAAAAGCCTGTTCATTTGTATTTGTAGTTTAAGGTTTAAGCCTGTCATTAAGGGTCGGGTCCGGTTTCCTTGTTTCCATGTCTCCCTGTAGTTTCAGAGTTTTTATTTCGTTTTTTCGTTCGCCCAAAAGTATGCAACACGAGAAACGTATTTCACAGTTTGTGCAGTTTGTGGCCTGAGGAATGTCGAGTCATAAATTTAATTTGCATATTTCAGTTGTCTGTCAGGCGGAGAGCTCTCGGGTTCTACCCATTTTTTTTGTGCGAAAAATTGCAGTTGTAATTGGCAGAAATAATTTCGCCCACAGCAATGGCAAGTGCTAGTTTCCCAGTTTCCTGCGGAATTAATTCCAGCCCCTCGGCAAACCGGCGGCCCTAACATCATGAATTCTAATTGAAAAGTTTTGTCGACTGTCGGTTCCCAATTAAGCCGTATCTGAAGCGCAATTCCCCTGGACGTGGACCACGTCAGTCCGGCGAAGAAATTGCATTAAAGGACACACCGTATACACACAGTACACACACAAAGTGCGGCGAATTAAAACGTCAAAGGGGCTGCGGCGAAAGGCGTTAACACGATCGTCCTGGCCAGGTAAAAATGGTGCCAAGGCAAAAGACTAACAAGTGGCAATCGCAAATTGGCCAGGCCAGCATCCTCGTGGCGCGACCAACACGCATACATAACAGAGTAAATGAAAATTGAATTAAGTGCGGTTCCAAAACCACGAAATATACGCGATGCGAGCAATCATTCTCGTCGCTTGAGGAAGTGCGTGCCGGAAGTCACTAAAAGAAATTATTTATGAAATATATTTCTGAATAACATTTATGTTGGGGAATAAAATATAATAAAAATGGTTAATATTTTTAATAAATGCAGAAGCTAATGAAACCTTAAATAGTATTTATTTAAATATTTTCCGTTCTTTAGAGTTTTTTTATTTGTTATGTACATACAATTTGTTAAGTTCTCCAAAGAGTAATTTATTTCGCCTTGAAATTAAGAAAATTTTAACTATATTCACTTTGTAAAGTAAACTTACCTTTGTATAAATATAAATTAACGGAGCTACTACAGTAATGACTAGGGGAATAAAATCTTTGAAAAGGTTTCTAAAATTAAGTTCGAAATGTAATTTAAATTTGAGACTTCTAAAAATTGTACTGATTTTTGGACAACCCTAAATATATATACTATCAAAAAACTCTAAGATTTATCAATATGCTTTAAAGGATAATTTAGAAACATTTCTCAGTGCTCTTTTTACTGAACCACCTCCCTCGCATGTCCCACTCCTTAATTGAATTCTAAGCGGACTGCAGAGGAGCAGCAGATGGCAGCTGGAGGTGGAGCCATAGCCGGAGCTGGAGGTGATGGCTGGCGAGAGCCCGTGGCTTTGGCAAACAAATGCGGGCTTTGCCGAGTCCGTGCTCATGTCCTGAGATCTTGTTCCCCGGATTCAGAACTCGGGATTGTTTGCCCCACGGGCAAGGTGATGGGGCTGTACACACTACATAAGTATACGTGAGGGGTCTCCCTGTTACTGCGTTACGCGTAAAATTGAAAAATGCCCGGCTTTGGTTGGCCTTGTTTTTCTTGGCTGTTGTTTGGATTTCGTTTTGCTGCTGCTCTTTTTTTTATCCTGTTGCGGATTATTTGTACAACTAAACTTGATTTCCATATTTTGTAAGGAAAACACTTTGAGCGGGGGAGAAATTTTCTTTAAATGTGACTGGCATAGGGGAGGAAGCTTGAGGGTTCACCATTACTTTTGTGGGTCTTCAATCAATATAAAAGCAAATGTCTTTAATGAAGCCCTGATGATTCATGATTTACTCGGTAATACGGAAATCATGAGCGGCGAACTCAGACTGTTCCATTCCCTTCGGGGTGCTTATTCTTTTTCAGCGAGTAAAAATAAATAAGTATGTGTATTTATTTTCTTGAGCTTTTTATAAAACCGACTGTATAAGCAATGAAACAGTTTTAAAAATTAAAGAAATAAATTTTGTGAAATAAGTTTTGATAGTAAGCTTTAAAGAATTTAATTCAATGTATTTGGAGTTTAAATTTTAAATAATAAACGACCTTAAATTTCCTTTAAATTAATGAAAAGAGAAGTTTGCTTAAAATTCTAAAAGATATCCTATTGTGATGATACCAAATCCTTTTATCCTAAAAATGTTGGTTATACTCCTATTTGAACTCCGTGTAATTACTTTCTCTTGTCAATGCTCCTTCTTGTCTGATTGAATTGAACAATCTACGGTGCAGCCCCGTTTTTAATTGAGTTTTTGCATAGTTTCTGCCTTTTCCAGCTATTCCATTTGCTATTCTCTTTTATCCCGATGCCAATTTTCAGTTTTTTTTTCTCCCCCTGCTATTTTCGCGTTTGCATATTTCACTTTTTTTTCCCGTGAGAAATAATTGAATTTTTTTCCGGCTCGGGGAACGAAAAACGGCCAGGTTAGAGTTCGGTGCGGATGTTAGCCATCTAATTGCGACCTTAATCATTTCATCTTTTTAGCTTCCGGCCAGGTTAGTCAGTTCTGTGTGTTTGGTAATCGAAATCGTCCTGCCAAAATGGCAACGGCAAAGGCTGGGCAAATAAACTGGCAAATGTTTTCCGCTTGCAAATTTTTCGGTGACGGGAGGGAGGAGCCAGCAGGACAGGAGAGGACATACTCGGTAGGCAAACACAAACTTGATTTGATGCTGGTTTCCCAAAAAAGATGAGAGCAAAAATGCCAACCAACATGGGTTTATAGTTGTAGTTACACTCTGAAAAAATTGGTGTTGTATAAACTTAACAAAAATACTAGGAAATATTTTAGAATAGAAGCAATTAAAGACAGCATTTAGTGAGGTTGTCTTCGCCCTTTAACCTTTTTAATACAAATTAAACTTTTATATACATTTTAAATAAATAAAATGCCAAATATTTCTCGTCCTGTTTGTACTTGCTGCCTGTTCCTGTTGCTGTGAACAGGAACAGCTGCTGCTGTGGATGCTCCTGGCTTTTTGGCCCTATCGAATCCAGTTAATTTGTGCGGTGGCCAGGTCCTGGAGGTGCCTCCTTCTGGCGGTGGCTGTGCTAGTTTTGGATTAGTTTGGATGCTTTTAATCGAATTTTTGCTGCGGGTGAGGATGGCCCTCCGTTTGACCAGGGAGCAGGTTAAAGGTTTTTTCTGCTTTGCTGCTTTTGCATTTTGCGTGTTGATCTAAGCGGTTTATTAGCCCCGATTTGCAAGTAAGCTGCTTAACAAGCCCCACACCGTACTGGCCATTATTTAATAATGAAAAGCGAGGCGGGGCTTCATCTTCCCCAGCTGCCATTCACCATTTCCCCATTTCAATCCCCCTTGAAGCTGGAAGCTTAAAGTCGGCATATCCTGCTGGCACAGGAAGCGGACTTGGTCCGTCGGTTTATTGGCTCTGCCTTTGTTTGTCCTGGCCAAGCAGTTGTCGTTGTTGGCCTTGCTCGACAATTTAATGTGTTGACAGTTTTGGAAAGTTTTGTTTGTTTTGTCGGCATCGTTTTTCGGCGAAGGCAAGGTATTTATCAACTTGTGGTGGCCATTGTGACAAAGTGACGAATTCATTGAATATGCTGATTGATTTTCCCTATAAATGATTAATTGACATACTCAGGGGAACTAGCAGTCCTCTGGCAGTTTGTTTAGTTCTTGAAATACATTTATTGGAGTGGAATACTTCATTAAGGTTAAGGTTTATTTATTGATTCAAGCATTCCATTCAAACCTTTATTAATCTTGATAATATATTTCGTTTGTTCTTGTGATTAAATTGCTTCGCTTATTTGATTTATAAACTCAACAATCCTTTTGTGACTTTAGTCACTTAATAATCCCCTCCGTTTGCTGCATATTTTCCATTTAATTAAAATTTGTTCAGTCCTCAAATCGACATGACATTCAAATATTTTAAATGTTCACTTCGAAAGCAATCAGCAAACAAAAAATACTTTTGCCGATGTTGACACTGCACAAGTGAGAACTGAAATCAATGTTAAATGACAAATGGCAACAGCGGGGAACGGGGGAATGTTAGTTAAATATTGATTTAAATTTTCCACATAATTGCAATTAGTTGATGAATGTGGAGCCCCAGCTGTTGCAGTCCTGTTTCTCCATATCCTGCCGCTGCCAGCGCCATCCGAGTCTGATTCTGATTAAACATGGTGTCGGGGCAACATCAAAAACAGGAACAGAGGCAATAACAGCCATTCGACAAGGAATCGAGTTGGACAGCCATCGTTGGGCCTCAAAGTGGCACAGTGGTTAAGGGATAGAATATATTATATTTGAAATAATATGTGAATAATATATTAAGGCGAGTTAAATCTGTGTTGAGGCTATTAATTAGCAGAGATATCCTTTAGAAACCATATTTACAAGAAAATCTAGTTAAAAGAAGGAAGTTCAACAAGCCAAAGTTTGTATACCCTTGCAGTTTTCAATTAAATCATAATTATATTGTTCAATTTTTACAAGTTTAGAGTTACATTTATCTACATATTTTTATTTATCTATATCTGCCTATCTTTACTATGCTAAGTATATAATACAATCGTCCGACTTTCATTAAACTAGAACCGAAATCCTGAAATAATAAAGGAAAATATGTTACAGTTAAAATTTTTTTTTTTTATGAATTTCCTGAGATAGTGAGATTAAAGAGATTATTTAGGAGACTATATACATTCTTTATATATAGGTATATTCTTTATAGAGTCGGAACCGCCTTCTTCTCTATGTTGCAAACTTTTGACCCTGCAAGGGTATAATTAAAGGCTTTAAATAAGTTACTGAAATCTTTATTAAAACCTTCTTAAACTTTAAAAGATTGTTGATTATAATTTCAAATATTTGCCAAGCTTTTAACCAATTTTCACCCTTTTTATGAATTTTCCACTGTGCCAGAAACGGTCGTTCTTCTTCTCTTGACAGCAACGCCCTTTTGCTGTTCCCCTTTTTGGTTTCTGTTGCTGTTTCTGTTTCTGAATTTCCTCAACTCAGGACGGGTGCCCTGATGAAAAGCCACTTACGCACAATTTTCACAACTCAAAAGCATTTTATTGATTGCACTTTAAGAACGCCGGTTTGAGGTTGAGGGCCAGGCGAAGCACTCATACGCCACGTTGGCCCAGCCATAACATACTCCTCCAGAGAGCAGCTCAGTAGAATGCTGTGTGCGTGTGAGTTGGGTGCGTTTATTGACTGTCGTTTTTGAAATTGAGTTTTTCTGGCTCTTAGATTGGCCCCACTACCTCACCCTGTACACAAAAAAAAAAAAAAAGAAAAAAAACTTGGTTAAACTTTGGGGTCCTTCCACGTCGCTTCTGCAAAGGCAATTTAGCCCTCGAGGCTTCAGAGTCTGCTTTGGCTTCAGCCAGATGTATATGCAAATGTGTGCCCGAGAAATCAAAGTCACTTTTGCTCATTTTTTTCTCTGCCCTTCTCGGTTAGATAACACATTAGACTACGTATTTTCCAGGGCCCCTTGCCCCTCGGGGTTAATTGTGCAAGAAGGCTAATGAACATGGAGCCCGGGCGGCAGCTGACAGCTGCGTTTGAGCCTTGGCTTGTTAATTGTTTTTGAAATCGCTGAGTGAACATTAATAAGATGTAAATTCGAGGAAAACTAGAAAAGTCGCGGGGTTGGAGGTTTTTTAATTGGAAATTCGGGGGTTGTTCGACTTCAGTCCTATGAATTATGAGTGGGGCATGGTTTAATTGGTAGCAAGAATAACTTTGATTGTTAATTCATTTCGTAATTGAAGGGTTATAGATTTTTTATTGGTGAAACTTTTAAGGGATCATGGCTCAAAAGGATATTTGTAGGGGTTTATCTTAAATATTATTTCTTCCTTTGTAATATATATTCTTTTCATTTAATTGAAGATATATAAAACGTGATATGTGCTCTTTTTCTAACTTGGCTGTTAATTAATTAAACTTCCCGAGATTGTCACATTTCCCAGCCCATTTTCCCCATATTGTCAATAAAGTAATTTATGGGAAATCAAGCCATCTCCAGCTTCGATCTATCTCAGCCCTATTCATTGGCTCTATATGGCTGTGCATTGTTTGCAAATCGCTTAATTATTGTTTCTTATATTTTATTGGGTCATGGAGCCATAAAAGGCGGCCACAACGGCCACGGTGCCTTTTGGGCCTACATCAATGGCGCTCGTCTCCATTTTCATCTCCCTAAAGCTCCATCCACTTCCTTTTTGCCTGAATGTCACATTCTCCTAGTTGCCACGACCTAAAAGCATAAATTTCCCGTGGCTAGGCCAAAATCAACGCCAAATGCTCTAAACGTTTTGCTTATGATTTTTATTGCACGCACACAAGCCTGAAACTTATTCAGATATATATATATGTGCGTATATATGTATGTATTTCTTCTTCCTTTTTTTTCATATACAAACTGTGTAGACATTTTGCCGCAGCCTTAAGTGCGAAAGCTACAAAAAGGGAAAAAATAAGGCCCCTGCCGATGACTTGTTTATGGCAGGCGACAGCCACGCCCCTTATATATTTTATATTTTTTGGTTTGCCTATATGGAAGGCGAGCACTTGGTTTATTTCATTAGGTTTCCTTTGATGAGCCGTTCTACATATTTTTGCATTATTTACACGTGAATTTTTGAGCGAAGCTGTTTCGCTCGCAAAATTATAGCATACTTTTGTGGGTAGAGTCAGAGATCGCTTGAAATAAGGGTGAACATGTTAATACTTTTATAATATACCAAAATTCCATTTGTTTTTTATAAATACGGATGATTTGATTTATAAATATTACAGATTTTTATTGGTTTTATGTTAAAGTTTCTTAAAATAATCATACGTACTTAATACTTTGTTCTTGCCCGTTGAAAAATAAAAATTAAAACTCAAGATAATATTTATTTTAATTTTAAACATTTTTACATTAATCGAATATATTTTCCTCACCTTTATTGGCATGTCGTAATATAAATTTCACCCTGCGAATGGAATTCCCATTATATAGATAAAATCGGAACAGTACGTGGAAATGAGAGCAAGGCAGTAAATTAACTTTAAGTTATGCTGAGTATCTGCCATTCGTAGCTTCAATTTGGTGGCCTTATCTCGCCGCTTCTTTTTTCTGTTGGCACTTGCCAAACAATGTCAGTTTTCAACTTTTAGCGCATTTTTCAAATTAGGTTAGCGGAACAGTGGCGTGGCGTGGGGATGGAGAATGTTTGGAGGTCGCAGGAGGATGTTAGAATGTAAGAATGTTTGGGTGTGATGGTGTTGGCCCCCAGTGAAAGTTTTCTTATTGTTTCGGAGGGGCGGACGGGAAAGGGCTTGGCTTGGCTCGGCGGCGGTAGGCTTGTTAGCATCCTTCCTTCCTGCGCTTCCTGCACACAAAAAAACCCACCATCTGCTGCCCGTTTAACCTTAATGTTTTGGGCTAACCCAGGAACCGCACCCTTCGTACCCACGCACCCCTCGAATACACTGAGGGGAATAGTATAGCCTGAAGAATTATAAGAAAATGAAATGGAGCAATCAATGTTACAAATATGTTTAAAAATTTAATAATATGAATTAAAGTATTGGACTGAGACTAACGCCTTTTACTATTTATATATTTTAAGGAAATTAATGAAAATGAATGAAATTAATAATGATTTCGAATAATATACCCAAAAACCATACAATTTCCATATACTAAATACAACCATCTTCAATATAAATTAAAAAATTAAATAAAAATAATAAAGAAACCCTTTTTTCGGTGATTTACCATCTGCTTTATTTTGATGTTCACTTATTTTTCAATTCGTGCGCGTGAGCATCCTTCGTCCTGTCAGTTTCGCGTCACATCCAAACCCATCCCAGACGAAGGGACTTGGCACTTGAACGTCATCTCGGAGAATTATCAGCGACTGCGTCAGCATCTAAATATAATGCCCACCTTCTCTGCGAGAATCCCCGCTTGCCCTTTGTTCTTGCCCATCTCTTGGCCATTCGTAGTTGGCCGGGCTTTATACTCGCTTTTTATGCCAACACGCACCGTTGAGCAAATGTTGTTCCCAGCATCAGCAGCAGCACCAGTATGCTTTTAGTGCTGTCCTAATGAAATTTTTAAACGATTTTGTCTCACTTCACGGCCAGCAGCAGATTGAAGAGTGTGAATTGCCAGCGAAGCTTCGAGGAAAATTCCCGGGGAGATTATTTGTAGCTTTCTGCCAGCTTGTCTTTACCTGAGAAATGGTTACAAGGTTGGATTTAATTGGATTTAATTTACTCGGCACGGAGAGGGCTAGAAACTAGAGCAAGTGATATTTGCCTTTTTTAAGAAGTTTAGTTCTTTTTTGGAAATTTTTTCATCACTGTAAACTTTTTTTGTTTGCTGTTAACATTTAATATACTCCTATCTCTTATAAACTAATCGAACTCTGTTTACATATGAG
>JAEIIL010004764.1:0-12293 GCA_018905715.1 Drosophila lini | reverse complement strand
TTAATTTAGATTTTAAAAATCTACAATAAGATAAAGTCCAGAAAAGCAAACGTTGTATAGATTCTCAGGCAGCTTTATAATTCCATAACTTTGCCCTCATTCCCAACAAATTCACTTCTAAGAAATGTAAATATATCGGCAACTTTCAACATTCTTTTTTTTTTAACAAAAGAAGACTTAAACTTGGGACAGAAGAATTACTTAAAAAAATAAACAATTGTCTCGCTTGAATCACCCTGATATTGGTAGAGCGGAGGTGACACATAAACACGGATTGCCACTTGTGTACTCATTTCCGATGGCTCACGCTCACCTTGAGAGGCTGTGCTGACCGGTCGAGGTGATCACTTGGCGAATTTATACTCCCCAGCCAAGAACCCTGATTGATTGACTCTCCGACACCTTCTGGGGCTTTCTTTCCTGCCTCCATGCGATCATTGAGTGCGAGTCGCCATATATGGGGCAGTCATTTAAGGCTGGATTTTGCCAGCAGCTCATGTAGGTGAATACCGAGCATTGGGAAGTCGGATAGGAACGTCGATCAGCTATGACATCCACCTGGTTACATTCGTTTAGCCAAAGGCAATCAGGTGAAACATCTCCGTGGCAAGTGGAAACTCGAAGCCGCCGCCGCCAATTCAAGCAAAAAAGCGAAATTGTTTAAACAGTTTTTTGTTTTTTTTGCGAGAAAAACCTGTTTACATTTTTTTGGGCTAACAAACGTGACATAAACACAAAAGAAAAAGAAAATCGCTGTTGCTTAGTTGTCGGTGGGAACAGGTTAGGCCGCCGAAAGGCTAAAAACCGATTGGAATTAGAACAGGCCGGGCGCAAACTGTGAATTACGCTGAAAAGCTGGCACAGTTAGGAGACAGTCCATAAATTTTTCGCAAACTAAATTTAATTAAAACTTAGACAAAAAAACGTACTTCCAAAAACCTGTGCTAAGTGAGCGGGAAGAGCTTAAAGGAAAAATTAAAATAAAACTTGATTGGGGAACGGGGACTTTTTTGGCAGAGCTCTATATAAATTAGTTTCCTTCGGCGAAGGTTTTTTTGTATTTGGAAATCAAGGAATTTTGTTGCCTTTTAGCCAGAAGTTTGCCTTGGAGTGAAGGAATCCTATTTGACCCTAAAAAGTATATAATTAACAGCAGAGTCAATCTAGCTTTAAGTTTGGTAATTAAGAAGCGGGGCTCATTGATTATCGTCATTATATAGACGACCTTATGCAGAAATTACCTCTTAGAAAATATTAATAAAATTAGCTTGTATAACAACACTTTCTTAGGTAACCTAACTCAACCCTCTCATAGTTTTTAAACTAAATATAAACTTATATATTACACCAATAAAAAATAAACATATTTAAATGGGAAACAAAAAAACTCTTCATTCGATTCACAGCTGCAATTGTTTGTTGAAGAAAAAAAATTAATGCATAAGTAAAACAGACAAAAGCAAACCACAAGGAAAACAAAAAAACCATAATAGTTATAGCTCGAGCCAACTCTGGCGTAGTTCCTCCGACCCCGGAGTCCGTCTCCAAGCCATTTCCGACAGCTTTTGATGCTGACCCGCCAGAGTACATTACCCCTTTCTTTTCGGGTCGTTGTGGGGCATTGTCTTCCGTTTTGGGCGCGTGAATGAATAGCAGGGGGAAGAGATCCAAGTTTCCAGATAGCATAACAGCATAGGTGTAATCCCCACTTATCTACGGGCATTAAATCTCCAACTACGACTCCGTCTCCCTATTTGTTTTTGCTTTTTGTGGCGGCTCTTTTTATGGTGGAGGTGTTGCTCGACTTGTTGGGGATTTTTTGTTAAAAAAACATATAGAAAAATTAATTGAGAATTTTTTAAATTAATATAAGCTTTTAAGTTAATGAATTGAGCATTTTTAAAATTAATATAAGCTTCTTTGGAGTATTTAAAAAGTAGTTAAAGCTTACTTTTATGTTGAGAATGTATACAAATACAAATTTCGGCTTCCCGAAGTTAGTTTCCTTTCTTGTTTTTATTTATATTTATTTTATATTATAATTTTAAATTATTTTATTTATAATTATTCCAGACTCTACTCCATCATCGCCCCAAATACAGTGCGTCCTAACTCACAGTTCCATGTGGCTGTCAGCTTGCACAATGCACCTGAATCCGCCAGATTCAAGGTGGGCATCCTGGGCAGCACCTACACGGATTTCAAAACAGTGGAACTAAGGCCATTTTCCACGCAGCTCTTGCACTTTGAGGTAAAGAACTCTTCTCCTTAACAAACTCCCATCACTCTTATCTCATCTTTCGCCTCCCCCCCTAGATTCCCGCCCTAAAACCCGATAGGTATCGTCTGACCTCCGAGGGCGTTGGTGGCGTTCAGTTCACCAACGAAACCCAACTGCACTTCGAGGCCAAGGAGCATACGGTGCTGGTGCAGATGGACAAGAGCATCTACAAGCCCGGCGACTTGGTGCACTACCGCGTCCTCGTTCTAGATGCCAATCTGAAGCCAGCACGGACCTATGGACGTGTCCATGTGGATATCAAGGACTCGGGGGATGATATAATCAGAAGCTACAAGGATGTTCGCCTGACGAATGCCATTTACTCGAATGAACTTCGACTGTCGGACTATCCCAGATTTGGAACCTGGTCCATAGTGGTGGAGGTGTCAGAGCAAATGCACACGCAGACTTTCGAGATCCTGGACCATATCCTGCCCAAGTTTGTGGTGGATATCGACACGCCCAGGAATGCCATTTACAAGGATGGCAAAATAGCAGCCACCGTCAAGGCGCAGTAAGTTTAGAGACCATTTTTAAATTTATTATTTAATTGAGTGCTCTCCACCTTCTTCCTCCTTCAGTTACGCCTTTGGCCAGCCCATTGTGGGCGAGGCCACTCTGTCCATTTACCCCACCTTCTTTGGCTCCCTGCAGCCCTTTGTCAATGATCTCATCACCCGCAAGGTGGTGCCCATCGATGGCAATGCCTATTTCGAGTTTGATATCGAGAATGAATTGCACTTGAAGCAGGACTATGAGAGGCAGTATCTCCTGGATGCCTTGGTGGAGGAGAAATCCACCGGTTCTGTGCAGAATTATTCCACAGTTTTGACCCTGCACTTGAATCACTATCGGGTGGAGACCATCAAGGTGCCCAGTTACTATATACCCGGGGTACCCTTTGAGGCCACAGTAAGTTTTGGGGAGAAAGTTAACTTTAAATAAATTGAAATAAATTTTAAATTTCTTATAATTTTTTTAAAATTTTTCTAGGCCCGCATAGCCCGCAATGATGGCGGTCATCTGAGGGACTTTAATCCTCAGATCGAAGCTTATCTCACGAATGTCTATGGCAGCAGTGAGATGTACAATCGCTCGTCCTACAGTTTGGATGCCAGTGGCGAGGTTAAAATGAAGTTCACAGTGCCCGTGGGAGACCAGGATGAGTTCCATTCCATCATTGTTGATTACCAAGGTGTGATAAGTGAGGTGGGCAAAGTACCCAGAAAACATCTTCACAGCAGGAACTATATCACAGCCAAGGTGTTGAATGATAAGTGGGTGTATTATTAAAATTATAAATTATATTTTTGAATTAATTTAAATTTATTTTAATTCTTAATTCAGACCCACTGTCAACCAGGAAATCTCCGTGGTGGTGCGCTCTTTTGAGCCCATTAAATACTTTATGTATCAGGTTGTGGGACGCGGCGATATTATACTCTCCCGCAGCGTGGATGTAAGTTGAAAATACTACATAAAACAATTAATATTTTAATGTTTTAAATAAATTAATATATATTTTTTCTTAGGTAAGCGAAGGCACTTTCCACACCATCAAATTCCTGGCCTCCTTTGCCATGATGCCGCGTGCCAAGCTGCTGGTTTACACTGTTATTAATGGCGAGTTTGTTTACGATGAGCAGATCATACAATTGCAGGAGAATCTGCTAAATGCGGTAAAGTTTAAATAATAAAAAATATATTAAAATAAATATTAAAAGTAAATTCTAAGACTTTTCTATTTAGTAGCTATTTTTCTTCATTAAATTTAATTGTTGTTTCATTTTTTAGGTCCAAATTGAGGCCCCCATCCGAGCCCCACCTGGCCAGGACATCGACATAGGCATCAGCAGCAAACCCTACTCCTATGTGGGTCTCATGATGGTGGATCAAAATGCCGCCTCGCTGCGCAGTGGCCACGATTTGACCCATCAAAGACTCATGGATGCCCTGCGTTCCTACGAGCTAAATGATGTCAACTCACCTGTGGGTTCACCTGGCAAGGAATCGGGTGTGATAACCATGTCCAACACGGACTACTTTGTGGAGAAGGAGGCGGAGAGTACGCCAGCCATAGGACGTGATGCCTCTACGGGTCCTGAGGAGGACAGACTGACCACCGTGCGCAAGACAGACATAGGACCCGCCCACAAAATCGAGGTTAATACTTTGCCACCGGGCAAGGGTCGCTACGCCTTCTCCTATACACCCAAACCCTTCTGGCATAATCCGAGGGTTCATGTGATGCGGCAACCGGCTGACACCTGGCTCTTCCTCAACATCTCGGCGAGCAGTGATGGCAGGAACTCAATTCACCGAAGGATACCCAGCGTGATGACCTCCTGGGTGGTTTCTGCCTTTGCCTTGGATCCGGTTAATGGCCTGGGACTCTCCTCGCCCATGGGGAAAATGGAGACATACAAAGAGTTTTACATCACCACGGAGCTGCCTTACTCCATCAAGAGAGGTGGGTTTGAATATAATATATATTTAATTTTAATTTATTTATTAAATATTCTCCTTTTAGATGAACTCATTGCCATTCCTTTTGTGGTGCACAACAACCGGGAGAGCGACCTGAGCGTGGAGGTCACCTTTTACAATTCCGCCCAGGACTTTGACTTTCCACAGCTGGATCCCAAGGCCACCGACAAGCCCAGTAACTTGATAAATTTAATTTTAATTAATTTAAAGTCTAATTTAATTAAATTTAAATTTATTCTCCAGAAGTGGAGCTCTCTAGCCGCCGCTCTCTTAAGGTTCCTGGCAAATCCTCCCGTTCGGTGTCTTTTATAGTCACGCCCAAGCGAGTGGGTGCTCTGCCTGTTAGGGCCATGGCTGCCTCCTCGCAGGCCGGCGATACTGTGGAGCAAACCCTGCTGGTGGAGCATCCCGGAGCCACGGAGCGTGTGAATCGCGGCTTCCTCTTCGAGCTCAACTCGAATGCCAGGAATAGAAGGAACGTGACCATCCAAGTGCCCCGGAATGCCATACCCGAGTCCACCAGCATCGAAGTGTCAGCTGTGGGAGATCTCATTGGTGGTATTGTGGGTAATCTGGATAACCTGATCCTGCTGCCCACCGGCTGTGGGGAACAGACAATGGTCAACTTTGTGCCTAATCTCATGGTGTTGCGGTATTTGGGGGTAAGTCGAGGAATGGGTATGAATCCTCAAGAAGATTATTAATATGTTTTTCCAGCGCCTTCGCCAACTCACCCCGGAAGTGGAACTGCAGGCCACCAACAACCTGGCTGTGGGTTATCAGAGAATCCTCTACTATCGCCATGAGAATGGAGCCTTTAGTGCCTTTGGCTTGGACGCCAAAAGGAGCTCCACCTGGCTGACAGCCTATGTGGCCCGATCCCTGCGTCAGGCGGCTCCCTTCACCCAAGTGGACAGCCATGTCCTGCAGAGTGCTCTCGTGTATCTGGCCAGTGTGCAGTCCGGAAATGGTGGCTTCGAGGAGCATGGCGATGTCTTTGAGAGATTCGGCGATGATGGTATTAGCTTGACGGCTTCTGTGACGCTGGCGCTGATGGAGAATGTGGTAACTACGAACAGGGAAACCTTAAATGAAAGGAAATTAAATTTATAAAATTAATTGTCCCCAAGGATCTCTACCCGGAGTATCGGAATAACATCAACAAGGCCTTGGACTTTATCACGAGAGGTCTGGATGGCTCTAGTAATCTCCATGCCATGGCTTTGGGCACCTATGTCCTGACCAGGGCCAATCACAATGCCAAGGCTGCTTTCCTGCAGCGCCTGGACTCGATGGCCATACAAGGAGGTGGGTTTTCCTAGTTAAATATTGGAAAATATTAATTAAATCCCCTCTTAGATGGTCTGAAATGGTGGAACAAGACTGCTCCCGCTGGTGAGCAGCAATCGCCTTGGTACAACACCACCCGGAGTGTCAACGTGGAGATCTCCGCCTACGCCGCCCTAGCTCTTCTCGAGAACAACCTAGTGGGCGATGCCTTGCCTGTTTTGAACTGGTTAATGGATCAGCGTAACTCCAAGGGCGGCTTTGTGGCCTCCCAGGACACGGTGGTGGGTCTGCAGGCCTTGCTTACCTTTGCCGAGCGCTTCTCCAGTCAGGGCAACAATGTCCAGGTGGGTTTCCACTACGGAGAAGGCGCTGAAACCATTATAAATGTGAATGCAGGCAATTCACTGGCCCTGCAGTCGGTGGAGGTGAGTTATTAGCTTTAATTATTATTTATAATTATTTAATAAATTAATTAACCTTTCCTAAAGCTACCAAACAACCTCAAGAACCTGAGCATCTCGGCCACTGGCCGGGGCATGGCCTTGGCTCAGGTTAGCTACAAATACAACACAAATGTGACCAGTGCCTGGCCTCGGTTTGTGCTCGATCCAACCGTGAATCGTAACTCTCATGCGGACTATCTCCATCTGTCGGCCTGTGCGAGCTTTGTGTCCGTGGTGGGCGAGGAGGAGCAGCGCTCCAACATGGCCGTAATGGAGGTTAGCCTGCCCAGTGGCTTTGTGGTGGACCGAGATACACTGCCCACGCTGGAGTCCAGTGAGCGGATCAAGAAGGTGGAGACGCAGAATAGGAACACTAAGGTGGTGATATACTTTGATTACCTGGACAGGCGGGAAGTCTGTCCGACTTTGCATGCCTACAAGACGGTCAAGGTGACGAAGCACCGACCCGTGCCGGTGGTCATGTACGATTACTATGACAGTGGTAAGAGATACTGTTTGAATCTTTGAGATATATTGGTGTATCTAAGAGATATTTTTTCTAGCTCGTCGTGCCCGGCAGTTCTACAGGGCGCCCAAGTCCAATATCTGCGATATCTGCGAGCACGCCAACTGTGGAAATCTGTGCGAAAAGGCCGAGAAGCGGGAGTCCAAGCGTCCGGATGACTACACGGCGATAGCAGGCCATAGTTCCAGTCCAGACTCTGTCCAAGCTGTGCCTGGAATGGTGGCCTTGGTCTTGGCCACGCTTCTCTGGAGGATCTAGTGCTGTTTAGACGATATTATATTGTTAATTTTAATAACCAACAAGGAAATCGAAGCTTTAACACACACAAAAAACCCACTCACATAGTCCGTAAGCTAGCCGTAATGAATGCCGTGAACTAAACCTGAGCTAAATGTACATTACATCGAAAATGATGCTAAAAGTGTTGCCAATAAAAGTGTTATAACAATTACTAAAAATATTGGAAAAATGTGTTTGATTTTATAGATTTACAAAAGGAATTTTTATATAAAAACTGCTTTAGGTAGGATATGAAATTATTTAGTAACCCTTTTTGGTACTCGAAACTTTCAATCAAACTTTCTTGGTTTTTTCTTACATTTTCTTCCAAGGTTTATCACTCATCCGCCCTGAGGGTTCTGAGAAAGCTTGAAAGTTCAAATTTAAGGCACTTTTTTGACAGAAAAATACAAAAATGTAATGACATACATACCTGTACAAAATAAATAGAATAAATGTGTTCTATATATATTTATTTTTATTGTGACATTTTCATCTATTCAGTCGAGTTCTGAGCTTGCCGCCTTTCCTTGGAGATTCTCTCAGCATGCTAATTTCGAGGTACTACTTGGAGTGACTATCATGGCCAATCCAAATCCAGATCCAAAAGCAAAAGAAGACCAGCCGCCGCGCCTGGCAAAGCGTTTCAAAAGGGACACTGAGCGTGGCAGATGGAAGTCCAAGCACGAGTACATCCTGTCGCTCCTGGGCTATGCCATTGGCATAAGCAATGTCTGGCGTTTTCCGTATCTCTGCTATCGCAGTGGCGGCGGTGAGTTTGTGGGGGAGAGAGACGACCCACTCATTTGCCATTTCCGGCAGCCACTCAATCCAGCAAACTCAAGAGACAGACAGACACAAATGAGAGAGAGAGAGAGAGAGTAGCGTATGCTATTTTTAGAGGCGTAGCTTTCGAGAGAAAGCTGGGGAAAGCTTGGTGCATTTATGGAGGCCATTTGGCCAGCCACTGGGCGACGCCTTCGATAGCTCAGTTGGTAGAGCGGTGGACTGTAGAGTTTCCGGCGACTTGGTGATGCGAGCAGTGGCAGGACTCTGGGCCAAACAATACCAACGGTCCCAGATAGCGCTTGCTCTTGTACCATCAGGGTTACTGAATCGCGATAAATGTTGAAATCCATAGGTCGCTGGTTCAAATCCGGCTCGAAGGATGTTTTTTTTTTTTGTATTTATTTTTTTTTTATTTAATCTTTGCTTCTTCTCTTTTCTTAGCTGCCTTCCTGATACCCTACATGTTTATGGTCATAGTGGCCGGCATTCCGCTGTTCTACATGGAACTACTCATCGGTCAATTCTCAAGCACTGGCTGCACAGGAATGTTCAGGCTGGCTCCTCTATTCCGGGGAGCCGGCATCGCCCAGGTCATTGTGAACTCCTACTGTGTGTGCTACTATTCGGTGCTCATCTCGTATCCCCTCCGCATGATTTCCTACTGCTTCTTCAAGAAGGTGCCTTGGCGGGATTGCACGAATTCGTGGAATACTGAGAACTGTGTCAGCATTGACCAGGTAAAAATATATTGTAATTATTTAAGGTATATTATTTTTAATATAATATTTATTCATCTCTAGCTGGGGTACCAAAATCAAACGGATTTCACTACTTCTTCAGAGGAGTTCTTCAAGTAAGTATTCGGGAATTCGACTTTAACCAAATTCGTATCCTTAAAACCCATTTTTTTAACAGCCTGGAAGTGCTTAAACTTTCGACGGGCATCTCTGACCTGGGCGGGATAGTGTGGCAGCAGTTGCTCAGCCTGTTCATCACCTGGCTCATTGTGTATGGCTGCCTGGCAGGAGGTATCAAAACCGTAAGTACAGTTTTTACAACTAACTAGGACTCCCCTCAACCTCCCCCCCCATCAGGTGGGCAAAGTCGTATACTTTACAGTGCCCTTTCCCTACCTGCTGCTCCTGATCCTATTCGGCAGAGGGGTTTCCCTGCCTGGAGCCTGGATGGGCATCAAGTTCTTTCTGTATCCCGAATGGCATCGCTTACTGGAACTCAAGGTCTGGGCGGATGCCGCCATTCAAATGTTCTTTGGCCTGGGACCCGGCTGGGGCGGGCTGATCAACATGGCCAGCTTCAGTGATTTCCGGAACAAACCCAAGTGCGATACGTATCTCATAGTTTCGATAAATGTCTTTACCAGCATCTTTGCCGGCTTCGTGGTCTTTTCCGTGCTGGGATTTCTCTCGTGTAAGTTGATTATCCTCTTGATTATTTCCTTAAAAAATCTAAAAGATTTAATCCAACAAAAAGACAAGTCTGGCATACCCGTTGAAGATGTAACCACAGGTGGAGCGGGTCTGGCTTTCATCACCTATCCGGAGGCCATTACCAAGATGCCCATTCCCCAGCTTTGGGGATTCCTGTTCTACGTGATGCTCTTCCTGCTGGGCATTGACACTGTGGTGAGTTTCGTCTCCTAAAAGAATCCTCTGCATTCTATTGTTACTGGTCTCTGTTTAGTTTGTTCAACTGGAGGCCATTATGTCCTCCATTATGGACGAGATGCGGTGGCTGAGGCGATACAAGTATGTGGTGATCATGTGCACCTGCCTGATCTTCTTTCTGTGCTCCACCATAATGTGCACCAATGTGAGTTGATATCTTAGAGAGATTTCTTACCTTTCCATCCTTAACATTTGATCCTTTTTCCAGGGCGGCATGTTCATTCTGCAGTTGTTCGATTGGTACTCCTCGTCCTTGTCGGTGTGCGCCATTTGCATGGTGGAGATCTTTATGGTGGCCTGGGTCTATGGCATCAAGAACTTTATGCTGGATGTGGAGTTTATGCTCGGCAAGAGGCCCAGTCTGTATTGGAAGATTCTGTGGCAGTGGATAACACCATTGATTCTAATCGTAAGCAGCACTTTTATATTATTTAAAGTGCTTTAAATTTAATTAAGTCATACTGTAAACAAAATCCCGAAAAGTTTTTACTACCTCTGATACCCTTTAATAATCCTCCCCCTTCCTTTTCTTTCAGTTCATGTTCATTACCACCATTGTCTTTATGAGGACCATCACGTACAACAACATTGCGTATCCCACCTGGGCCATTATCCTGGGCTGGTCTACCTGCGTGTCCTCCGTTATGTTCATACCGCTCTACATAGTTTACATCATCATCCGGAAGCGTTCTACACTCAAAACAAGCCTGAAGAGACGCCTTAAGCCCATGGACTGGACGCCGGCGGATCCAGAAGATCGGGCCGCCTACGAGGCCTTTCGACGAGAGAGGAACATGCCAGGCTTTATGTCCGATAGCGACTCTGGCGGTAACAAATAGCCATATATATAGTTTTTCGATATACATATATTTGTAGACTACGTGTCCCGAAATTTGTACAGCCAATATAGGTATTTGTATGGTTGAATCACTTTTAGTTGCATTATTTAGTTGACCTCCTCGGTGACCTCGAACAGCTGGTGGGTCATCTCGTTGTTGCCCACAAATTCCTCGTAGCGCTGTCGGTCCTCCATGTCCACGGGATACCAGTCGGTGGGCCGGCAGGTGCGTTTGAAGCGCTCACAAAAGGTGCCCGAGCTCTGGTAAAGGTAAAACAGTCCATAGCCGGGAATGGCGAGCAGGGGGAGGCCCAGCAGAAAAATGGCCAAAACCATAACTATCACCGAGGAGTATGAGTGCTCGAAATATGCCACAAATATTCCCATAAGCTGGTTGGAAAATAATATTATTTTTTAAATTAAGAAATTGAAAATATCTTTGACCTACCAAAGAAACACACAGAATAAATGGCGAGATAAAGCGGAGTATGAGAACCTTCCAGGAGGCAAAGGGTTGCCCCAGCATGAACTCAATGTCACGCTGGAACCGCTCTCGTCCGTAGATCCACAGGACGACCAGCAGGAGCAACAAATGGAGGACACTGTGTGAGAAAATTGAATCAAGCGACAAGGCGGAGAAGAAGGTAATGCCGTGCTGGTGTACATAAAAACAAATTGTAAATTATATAAATTAAATTAATTTAAAAACAAATTAAATTAAAACTAACTCACGTTTGTGCAAAAGAAGAAAGAACAGAGGGCAAGTCCGCCAATTAGGCCAAAGGTCACTTCCTGTTTCCGCGCTCTTAGCTGCTCGAACTCATCAAACAAACTCTGCAAGATGGTAAAGATTTGGGTCATCTGCCAGGGAAAAGAAATATTAATAAAATATAGTTTTTCTCTCGATATATAAACAGTCCTCACCATCACTGTAAGACTGGCCATCAAGAGCATGGTATAGTATATAAAAGTCCACAAGTTGGCCCATTCCAAGGAGGCCAGGACACTGGCACTGGACAAAAACAACATCCAATGGCTCATCACATGAGTGTCAAAAGTAGCCACCTTGACCTCTGCATTCAGTAATTAAATTAAATAATTAATTAAAAATATTTAAGTAAATATTTGAAAAATAAAAACCTTTAAAGTGATGCTCCAGCATGAAGGTAACCATCCCGAAAAGTATGTAAATGAACATCTGGCCAAAGGAAATGATCCAACTGTAGGACATGATGTTCGTCTGGAACTTATTGAAGCTGGACAGCGTAATCACACTGCCCCAGCCGGCTCCAAAGGCGTTCAGAACCATTATGAATGTGGATCCCATGCCCACCATATCCTGCTCATGCGGCGTTACGTAACGGAGGAGTCCATTGATGGCTCCCGGCAGGAAGAGGAATCTCACAAGGCAGACTAGGAGCAGGCCCAGTGTTCCCATTACCATGTATCTGGAAAGTTTGCCAAACTTTGCCGTCTCTGAAAACTTGTAGAAGATCAGGGCAATCAGGCCCCAGACCAGGACAAAGTATCCCACAAAGTGCCAGGAGAGCTCGTAGCCTTTGTCGTTCAAAAAAGTAGAATCAAGGTATTCAACAGTCTCAAAGTGGCTTCTAAAAAAAAACATAGAATTTATAGCGGTAAAAAATATTCATTAAAAATATATTCTTATTTTAAA